>CM053759.1:61165-107993 GCA_028658305.1 Pachyuromys duprasi | reverse complement strand
CTTTCTGCTTTTGGGATACCTCACTCAGTATGATCGTTTCCAGGTCCCACCATTTGCCTGCGAATTTCATGATTTCCTCCTTTTTAATTGCTGAATAGTATTCCATTGTGTAAAAGTACCACAATTTCTGTATCCATTCCTCAACTGAGGGACATCTGGGTTGTTTCCAGGTTCTGGCTATTACAAATAAAGCAGCCACTTTTTTAATATTATTCCAGCTGTATCCCGCTCCCTCATTCCCTCCCAATCCCACCCTCCCTCCCTTACCTCCTCCCTGCCCCTTTCCAAGTCCACTGATAGGGGAGGACCTCCTCCCCTTTTATCTGACCCTGGTTTATCAGGTATCTTCAGGACTGGCTGCAAAGTCCTCCTCTGTGGCATGGCAGGGCTGCTCCTTCCTTGAGGGGAGGTCAAAGAGCCCACCACTGTGAGTGAAGTATCCCAAAAGCAGAAAGACACACATTGTATGTACTCACTTATATAGTCCTATAAGATAGGATAAACATACTGAAATCTATACACCTAAAGAAGATAAACAAGAAAGAGGACCCGGGGTAAGATGATCAACCCTCACTTAGAAAGACAAATGGGATGGACATTGGCTGTAGGAGAAAACAAGTAACAGGACAGGAGCCTACCACTGAGGGCCTCTGAAAGACTCTACCTAGCAGTGTTATCAAAGCAGATACTAAAATATTTTTCAATAAACAAGTTACTTCTATTCCCAAGAGAACTGATATTACATAAGCGTTTTTTGAGTGTGCTCTGTTTTTAGAGTGTCCTCCGTTTTAAAAATGTAGGAACGATTTTAGAAAAATACACAAGTACAGAGACAGATATGAAAAAGCCTGATAAACATTTTGTATTTTTCCTGAGCAGTTCATGCCATATTATGAGCATTTTAAAATAAGGAAGAAAAATGATGGACTTTATAAAGCATAACTCCTAGACTACATCTTCTTTCTTCAGTTTTCTGTCCACTCAGTCCTGTGCTCTAACTAGATGATATGTGATTTCAACATATGGTAAGCATTCAAGGGAGTGACCACTAAGCAGGCAGGTAAAAGTTAAGAGACAGTTTTCTGGGTCCAGCCATCTCAGGAACAATTTCCATCTTGCTGGCGGGTCAAAACTGAGTTCATAATCCCATGTCCTGGAATTCAACTCTTATCCTGCTTCTTGAGGTGTTTCACGTTTGTCTGTGAACCAGTAAAGGATGTTGTTGATTATTAATATTTATTATTGATTTATCTGGAGCTAAACAGCAGTTATTCCTAAACCAGCTGTATACCACAAAGAGACTAGGATGTATTTAATTAATCTAGAGCACAATGCTGGGCAATGATTACTCCATCCTAGCCCGCCAAGACTGCATAGCTTCCTCCTATTCAGATTTCCCACATTGTACTTGCTTTTAGTCATATCTTAGGTCTGGTTCATCTCTCCCAGTGGTTCCAAGTTCTCTCTCCTCAGTCTCCTCCCACTCCCTTCTTTCTCCTCCCCTCTGTACCAGGATGTCCCACCCTATTCTCTCCATTGCTCAGCATTGGCTGGTTGTTTTTTTGACAATACAGAACACAAATGGTGGCATGTTTACACAAACTTGAGACAAGTGATGCTTAGAATAAACATCACAATTCAATGTCTGGATTGAAACCAGAGAGTGGGGGAGAGAAATCGGCATTTGAATGAACAAGGGTAAATTGTATACATTCCACAAGAACATTATACCAACAGGATGTAAAGAGGGAAGTTGCCATTATCTGTTATCTAAACTAAGGCACACAGGTTGTAACTGCCTTGAATGTCTTGACTTAAAGCTTACCCACTCCTTTGTTCTCTTATCAATCTAAATTTAAACCAGTCTCTTGGTTTAACTGACTATATGCAGCTTGTCCACTTGTTTTTCTATCATTCTAAATACCAGGCCAAGGTCCAAGAGGGGAAGTGATGTTTTCAAAAATGAAAATCCCAAATGTTCTATTTTACCAATAAAGACTCAAGAGCCAGATGCTGGGGTGAAAACCTGCTAGCTCAGACAGGCAGAGAAGTACCCAGCTGACTTTCCTTCTCAGCTCACATCCATTTGGAAAAAGCCCAAAAGGCTCACTAGCTCCGCTGACAGCCCAGGAGGAAAGGGCCAAAAAACCCAAGGCCAAAGGCTTGCTAGCTCAAAGCTCAAAAGACTCAAAAAACTCAAAAGCCAGTGAGCTAAAAGCTCAGAAGCCAGAGAGCTAACCATTGCTTCTATGTCTACACTGCTATCTTAAATACCCCTCAATTCAAAGTCCCTCCTACTCTTTCTTGTCAGCTGGTTTCTTGCTCCACCTCTTGACCTAGGGTTAACTTTACTAAATCCCATGTACAGAAAGCTTGAGTTAAAGGTGTGTACTAGGGCTGGGTGAACCACACCATAATCACCTGTTTACAATTAACAGAAAGTTCTTGGATTAAAGGTATGTGTTAGGTTTCAACCACACCAAATAAGAAACAAGAGTTTTACAACTCACAATCTTGGGGTCCACAATGATATCAAATATCCTGCAATACAACATGACTGCAAAGGGCCAGGTAACCTGGAAAGACCCAGTCACCCAAAATATGATTGGTCAATGTAACAGCTGACCCTGCTCCCCCTCACTTTGTGTTCCCATCCTTTAAAAATATTGTACAATCTCCCTTCAGGGTGTGGTTCAGATCCCAAACTGGCCATCTCTCTGCTTAAGCAGAAAATAAACCTTACATTTTAAGCTTCTGTTTCTGAAGTGAGCTTTCTCGGCTTCCACCCTGAACCCAACAAAAGCAGAGCTTTCCTGGATGCTACAGAAGTTTCATTCCCCATTTTTTTATTTTTTTACATTTCTGTGAAGTATGTAAGAGACCTGAAGCTCAGATCTTATTCTGTTGAAATGAATTGACTTGTAAACTAACATGTAATTCTAGATGTTCTCTAACTTTGTATTTTTTGTTGATTTTTTTTTGTTTTTATTTGTTTTGCCAAGAAGGGTCATTAAAAATAACAGGATATTTTCATTTAGATGACAACATAGTGAATAACTGAACTATGAAAAATTCATATACTAATAATCATGATGCTGGTATTATATATAAAATGCAGACTCATCGAAAGTGTTTATTACCCTGTTTTATTGTTTTTATGCAGGGCATAAGAAAGTATGATGTAAAGGAGGAAGTGGAATAGAAAGAAGAGATTAATGAATACATTTTGTATTTTTCCTTTTGTTAGTTAATAAACAGAGACTAGTTATAGAAAATACATAGGTCACCCACAAGATACAAACCATTTCCCTGAGACTCTTTAGATGTGTGCTGTGGGAGAGGTGTAAATAGTGACAAGTCCTCTGAGAGAAGAATCAGTTTGTCCTGTTACTACCATGAAAAATAAGCAAGGGTGGTTATTCAGAACAGGGTACCCAGCTCTTCCCTGAACACTGAAGCCTTTCCTTTCTGGCCTGAATGCTGTCCTTCAACCAGTGGACAAACCCCTGAGGGCCCACCTGGCCTCTAGCTATCACTGCCTACTTGACTGCTCCTCATTGTTCTTTCTGTCTCTCATGACTAGTCAACATCACCCACTAGCTGCAGTGCCTACAATCTTTTCTTTACCATACGCCTCCACCTTATTATCTCTTTACTTTGACATTTGGCCTGGGCACACAGGTCTTGTGCTTAATGTAGATTCTCACTCCATGTTTACAAAGTGTTTCCAAAAATAATGAACCCTGATGCTTTGGAAGATTATAGCTAAGACTGACCTTGATCTGTTTATGATAGGATTTTTGGTTTTTCTTTTCAGAATCAAGGTATCCTCTTGCCTCAGAGTTCTCCAGAGTAACTGCTAGGATCATAGAAGTCAGTCATCACATCTGGCTCAATATATATAAAGTATTCTGTATATTTACCATTTAAAAAAATGAGTTCATACTACTTTTTATTTTTTTATCCTTGACACAGGTTAAACGTTCTGAGTGACCTTGAATTTGTGTCATTCCTTCATTGTCAGCTTCTCAAGTGCTGAAATCACATGTATGAACCACACATCTGGATAATAGTTTATTTTGAAAGTGCTACAGGCAGGTAATACTTTGAATTTCAGACAGAGGTATCATTTTGCAATGCTGCTATTTAGAGGGCTTCTTGGGTGAGTGAATTTTGAGCTGGGCTAGTGGAACTTAGGACAAAAAAAGATAGGAAAGTGTTTCAGGTGGATAATCTTACATATATGAATCTAAATAAATGGTATTTTAACTGCTTTTATGGAATGTTGTAAAAATAATTTCTTGTAAAAGCAACCCCAGCTCCCAGCCTGTTATTTTCTTCCTACAGTGTGATTATGTGGTTAGTCTGGAATTTGTTCTATACAACCTTCTCAACATAGATCCCAACAGTAAAGGAAACAAGAATCTTGGATACAGTCTTAGAGAATCCCCTAGAGCATGCAGTCTATGTTATTTTATCTCAAAAAATTACATTAGCCTTTTGCTCTTATACATACATATATACTTCTATAACAGCACACAGACATCTATCTATCTATCTATCTATCTAGCTAGCTAGCTATTTATCTAATCATAGTACTTCTATAATAGCACACACACACAACAGAAATAATAGCACAGCTAGTGCAGATCTATCATTTTGAGTCATGTAAGGAGTTTCGGATTAACATAAAAAGGTATTGTTGTAGGATAGCATACTGCTGTCACCTCAAGTTTCCTACTTTCTGGTTGCCATGATATGAATAACCATTTGAGGAGGATCAAACAGAATGATCATTAAAACTTAGGGGAGAACATAAGTTCTGAATTTAAAAAATACATATTTTACTTTCTTTTACACATAGTATGGAAAAATAAGTTTCAAGACAAAAGGAAAGAAGTGACTAGGAAACCAAAAAATAAGCAGAAGGCTTTGTAAATTCACTTCCATTGCAGAAGAAAAAAAATATTTTTTTGAAAAAAAAATTGAGTTGCCTGTATTTACATCCCTTTTGACTACCTTTCCTATGACTATTTTTTCTCCCTAAGGGTCTCCTCTACTGTCCATTGTTGAATTACTAATTTTATACATATGTATTGGCAGAAAATGCCTAGTTTCAATTAATACACACTTTTATCAGGAAGAAGAAGGGCATACAAGAATTTTATTAAACAATGTGATGCTTTTGCTTCTGCTTATTAGGAGAGCAGCCAAATTACTTTCCAGAGCATAAGCTGCTACTATTTCTGGTGTGTGTATAAGAGTATGTGTATATGTGTGTGTATGTGTGTGTGTGTGTTGGGGTTTTGTCTTTTAATGATTTATTTAATGTTATTTTATGTGTATTAGTGCAAAGGTGTCAGATCCCGTGGAATTGCTATAATAGACAGTTGTGACCTACCATGTGGTGCTAGGCATTGAACCCCAGTCCTTTGGAAGAGCAGACATTGCTCTTAACCACTGAGCTATCTCTCCAGTCCAAAGAGATTTGTTTGTTTAGACAGGATCTCAAGTAGTCCAGATTGACCTCAAACTCCTTATAGAGCTGAAAACGACAGATCTGCACTGGCTGTGCTGTTATTTATGAGAATGTCCTGAGGACCTATAGACAGAATGTGTTGGGATTCCTGGGATGCTAGTAAGCTAATAAATAGCTCTGCATGATACAAAGAAATATGGAGCTTTGAATTTGTGAGAAGCCCAAGCACAGAGTAAGCAGTATAGAACCGAGTAATTTTTAGAACATCTACTGAATAAGGCAGGGGAAAAGGATAGAAATTCAGGGCTTAACGGGACTAACCAGTAACACATTTATTGTCACTATTGGTTCTTTGCTCTAAAGTAGAACTTCCCAATATCACTTGTGATCACAGAACAACAGTGCTGTATCAGATTACAGTGTAAAGCTATTGATATGGGAAATTGTCAAAATTGGAGTAATCTTATTTACTAATCAAAACTGCTTAAAAAAGCTGGGGCTTGGTGGGCCATGTGGTTTTTGGGCCTGTTTCAATGCTACTAGGGTAAGAAAGGAGCCACTGGCAACATGACTGGGTGAGGATGTGCAATTAGAATGGCTAATGCAACACAAGGGTACAGCTGCATTTGGCCCAGACTGTAGTTGAATCCTTGGAATCATTATTTGGTTTTTAGTTCAGTGATTCACAATATTCAATTAAGTCATCATAAAGCGTTCAATGCAGTATTGGTTACCTTTTGACCCCAAACCTTTGGCCAGTAGGTGCCATATAAGGATTTGTGATGAGGATGCCTGGAAGGGATGAACAAAGCTGAGGTGGAATACAGAAGGAAAGGAGTGAAGCCAGGCAGTGGTGGTGCATGCCTTTGATCCCAGCACTTGGGAGGCAGAAGCAGGCAGGTATCTAAGTCTGAGGCCAGCCTGGTCTACAGAGTAAGTTCCAGGATTGCCTGGGCTACACAGAGAAACCCTGCCTTGAAAGTATGACACAGAAAGAGGGTGGGGGTGGGGATGTCACAGGAAGCTAAGTGAGTACAGAAATCAGGAAAGAGGTAGAAAGCCACCAAGGACCCTTAAAAGATCCCACATTGGTATGTGGGTGTACTTGGCCGAGAGCAGGTACTCTGTTTCCACAGGAAAAAGCAAAGCCCACTGCTCCCCAAAGGCTCATAGAACACCTTATTACCAGTTACCAAATAAAATCATAAAAATGGCAATCACCAAGGAAACAAACTAAAGTTTCCAGGTTTAGAAGTACTTTCCAACTTCTTTGTGTAATATCCTGTTTGAACTGTTTCTATATTTGAATCTGAGTTGCTGCAAACATTTTGAATTCAGGATGTGCATAGGTACCTGTTGTTCTCTTGACTTGTGAGCAGAGCTTGAGGGTGAACACAGCTGTCTCCTTCAGATTTTAAATAGATACTCACTTCTTTACACTCATCACCTGTGGTATTGCTAATTAGGGAGGGAGGAAGGAAAGCTGTATGAATGTTACAGTTTTTAAAGAAATTCGTAACTTTTAAGATTTAAGTTATAATTTTACTAAGTACAAACTTGGATTATGAAATACTAAACCCATTGTGTAAGAAGACTTTAGTTTGTTTATATACACGTATCAAGGAGTTAAAACAACACATCTCACTATTTCTGAAGTAAGTTTGGTTAGTAAATAGGTTTACCACAAATTTAGTCAACTTCACATACTAATAGCACTGAAACCTGATATAGCATCACTGTGCTCTATGATCATTAGTGATGTTGGGAAGTTCTACTTTGTATCAAAGTAATCCTCAGGGTTAGCACAGTAGCAGAAGGTTGTCATAAAATAACCCACCTTCCTCTAGACCTTCAGGCTCCACATCTACACATTCAAAACCATTCAAAATAACTTTAACTCTAATGAATATACAAAGGCTTTTCTCTTGCCATTTTCCCTAACCCTCATAGTGTAACTATATAGTTTAAAAATATTTACAAAGAATTTTCACTGTATTATATTATCATAAGTAATCTACAATTAAGGCATGTAGGAAGTTCCAGGAAAGTATTACCCCTTTTTATGTAAGGTATTTAAATATCCAAAGATTTTGGTATCTGGGATAATTCTAGAATCAAGATTATGAGGGATAACTAGATGTAATAACTTACAGAAAATATTTATTTTAAGATCAATAACTAATAAATAATAGCTAACATTTTCTGGCATTCATTTAGGACTGTTTCAATAAGATAGGAGCTATTATTTGATTGGTAAGAAAGATGAAGCCTGATGGTCAGTGTTTTGTCTAAGGATTCATAGCTGGTGACTAGCAATGCACTCAGGTCTGACTATCAATCACATACTTTCACCAGAATGATAGACTATTGTCTTCTGGGGTTACTTAACAAGTACTTTATGTGACATAAATAAAAAATACTTATATGCTGGATTATTTGTGGGATGGTATCAGAGTTAAGAATGAAAATATAGTTAACTCACTCACCACTACTCCTCACCATTCAACTCTCTTTACCCTTTTAGATTGCCAGAAGCATGTAACACAAAGGATGACCATGAACCACAGGACAATTTCTCTAGCACATGGAAAGCCAGTGTAAGACCGAAGATGAAGAGTGAAGGGAACCAAGAGCAGTGGTGCACACCTGGAATTCCAGCACTCTGGGAGGCAGAGTTCAAGGATATCCTGGTCTACAAATTGAGTCTAGGACAGCCAATGCTACACAGAGAAACATTGTCCCCACACCCCCCAAAAAAAGAAGAGTGAAGGGTGGTGATGTAGTAGTGAGATATGCCATGTTGGAAAGAATACATAGATAATGAGTGGCACATGAGGGTGAGTTAGGATCTGCTGAAAGACTGTCCCTCTGGTTGGGTATTAATAGTAATACAAACAGAGGGAGGTGCTTTTACAGATAATGGCTCTAAGAGTTTTGTTAGTTCAAGGATCACACCAAGGAAGGTGTTAACGTTTTCTCCAACTGTCCAACTGGACAGGAAGGCTGTTTTGTATAGACATGAGAATAGTTAGTAACTAGAGGACAAGGTCAACACCTCTGAATGGGTAAGTATATACAGTATTATTCCTCTGTGGTCAGTGCCCAACTTATTACACATCACAAACTGTCACAGTAATACACAGTGAGATTTCAGGAGGTACAAAAGAAAAATTGTTTATTGTTACTCTACTACATTTTTTAATATTGTAATAGCAGACCAAAGTAATAAAAAGAAAGACCATAATTTGCTATATAGGAATATATAAGACAAATCCAGTGAAGTGTAGGGGCAGGGAGAATATTGTAAAGAGGAAATATTCTAAATATTCCGTAAGATATTACTATATCTAAGTTATTAAAATGTTAAAAATAGTTCTGGATGCTGAATGATTTCAGTGATTCTGAACTAGATTTAGAAACAAGTGTTGCTTAGAGGACAAAGGAAAATAATAAATGCTAAAGCAATTTATAAAAACATGCTGATTATGGTTAATCTTATAAGAATCTGGATGATGGAATACTACATAAAAATAAGAAGCGATTAAGATGGCTTAATAATGATAATAAAATATTCATTTTGATATTCTGACCATAACTCCTACAAAAACTCCCTGCTCCATGAGACAGCCCAATGGCCTCCAAAACTTCAGGTAGCCTGCCTGCCTGCAGACAACCCTAACTCTCCCAATGCCTGCCCATCCTATCTCCATTTTTAAAAAACAGAAACAAAAATGCTCAATCAGGGGCCACACTGCCCACCAGAACTCCAAGGCTGCACACCTGAGGAACCCCCTCACTCTCTCAGTGTTCCCTCTCCTCATGACCATGTTCCAACCACCAACTCAGGTGGAGACTCCCTGATGAACAAGAAGACCAGCACCCAACTTGGGTAGCGTCCCTCTGCCCAATTACAGGACACTCCAGCCAGAAGACCAGAGAGGAAACAGAGACCAAGAAACAAAACAACCATCCAATAAATATAAACAAATCAGCACCTGGACTGATAATCACGATAAACCCAGATGCTTGGACACCAGTTTAAGAACCGAATAAACAGCAGCTAAGGTAATGTGTCACAACCAGAGCCCAACTATCCAACTACAGCAAGCTCTGAATATTTCAGCACAGATCACGTACAAGAAAACAACCTTAAAGCCAACTTTATGATGATGACAGAGGTCCTTAGACAAGAAATAAATCCATTTAAGAAATCAAGGAAAGAGAAACAAAAAAATTGAAGGAAATGAATAAACCCATTAAAGAAAGCCTAAAAAGCCAAGAAAAAAGAGCTGAAGGAAATAAATACAACTGTTCAAAATCTGAAAATAAAAATAGAAACAATTTAAAAAAACTTGATGGAATTCTGGAAATGAAAAAATCTACATAAGTGAACAGGATCTACAGAGGCAAGCATCAATAACAGAATACAAGATATGGACACAATCTCAGGCATTGAGGATACAACAAAAGAAATGGATCAAAGAAAATGTTAAATCTAGAAATTCCTGACACAAAACATCCAGGAAATCTGGGACACTATAAAAAGATCAAACCTAAGAATAATAGGAATACAAAAAAAAAAAAAAAAAAAGCTCAAAGGACCACAAATTATTTTCAACAAAATCATAAAAGAAAATTTTCCTATCCTAAAGAAGGACATGCTTCCAGCTTCCAGAACACCAAATAGATTATACTAATAAAGAATTCCCCTTGCCAAATAATAATCAAAACACTAAACATACAGAACAAAGAAAGATTAAAACCTGCAAATACAAGGCCAACTAACACATAAAGGTAAACCTATTAAAATTACATCTGACTTCTCAATAGATGCTCTAGAACCAGAAGGATCTAGACAGATCTCTATAGACTCTAAGATGCCACAGATGCAGCCCAGACTATACTCAGCAAAACTTTCAGTTACCTCTGATGGACAAAACAAGACATTCTATGATAAAAGTCAAATTTAAACAATATTTATCCACAAATCTAGCCCTAAAGAAGGTACTAAAAGGAAAACTCCAGTCCAAGGAAGTTAACAACACCCATGAAAACACAGGAAATAAATAGTATCACAACATAGAAACAAAAAGGGAAAGAAACATACAAATATGCACTATCACCACCACCTCCAACATCAACACCAACAAAATAACAGGAATTTAACATCATTGGCCATTGATATCTCTCAATATCAATGGATTCAATTCCCCAATAAAAAGACACAGACTAAGAGAATGGATATGAAACAGAATCCAACCTTCTGCTGTTACAAGAAACACCTCAGCATCAAAGATAGACATTTCTTTCGAGTAAAGTGTTAGAAAAAGATTTTCAAGCAAATGGGCCTCAAAATAAACACAAAATTTTAAATAACCCCCTGCATCCTATAAGACTACCACATATTAAAGCTGTATTTCAACAACAACAGAAAGCCTATAAACTCATGGAAAACTGAACAACTCTTTACTGAATGACTACTGGGTCAAGACAGAAATAAAGAAAGAAACCAAAGACTTGGTAGAATTGAATGAAAATGAATGTACAATACACCCAAATTTATGGGACACAATGAAAATGATGCTAAGAGAAAAGTTCATAGCACTAAATGCCTACATAGAAAAATTGGTGAGATCGCCTACTAGTGACTTAACAGCATGTCTGAAAGCTCTAGAACAAAAAGAAGCAAGTATAACCAAGAGAAGTAAAGAGCAAGAAATAATTAAACTAAAGGCTGTTATCAGTAAAGTAGAAACAAAAAGAACAATACAAAGAATCAATGAAACAGAGTTGGTTCTTTGAGAAAATCAACAAGAACTAACTAAAAGGCAGAGAGAATACCCAAATTAACAAAATCAGAAACAAAAAGGAGAACATAACAATAGTCATCAAGGAAATCGAAAGAATCATCGGGTCATGCTTTAAACACCTGTACTCCACAAAACTGGAAAAATCTAAAATAAATAGTGTTATAGATAGATACTACTTACTAAAGTTAAATCAAGACCAGATAAATAACTTAAAGAGACCTATAGCCTCTAAAGAAATAGAAGCAGTCATTAAGTCTCCCAAACAAACCAAAAAAGCAAAACAAGAAAGCCTGGGGCTAGATGGTCTTAATGAATAATTCTACCAGACTTTCAAAGAAAATTTAACATCAATATTCCTCAAATTATTCCACAAAATAAAAACTGAAGGAACATTACCAAGTGTATTTTATGAAGCCAGTCACCCTGATATCCAAACCACACAGATTCAACAAAGAAAATTATAGACCAATTTCCCTATGAACATAGGATGCAAAAATACTCAGCAAACTACTCACAAACTGAATACAAAACATCATCTCACTAGATGCTGAAAAAGCCTTTGATAAAATCCAATACCCTTTCATGATAGAAGTCTTAGAGAAATTAGGGATATAAGGGACATACCTAAACATAGTAATAGTAATGTACAGCAAGCCTTTAGCCAATATCAAATTAAGTGGAGAGAAATGTAAAGCAATTCCACTACACTCAGGAACAAGACAAGGCTGTCCCTTCTCTCCATATTTATTCAATATAGTTCTTGAAGTTATAGCTAAAGCAATAAGACAGCTGAAAGAGATAAAGAAGATACAACTTGGAAAGGAAGAAGTCAAAATATCATTTGCAGATGATATGAGAGTATACATTTAGCAACCCCAAAAATTCTACCAAGGAACATCTACAGCTAATAAACACTTTTAGCGATGTGGCTTGATAGAAGATTAACTTAAAAAAAAAAAACCGACCCTCCTATATAAAAATGACAAACTAACTGAGAAAGAAATCAGGGAAACAAAACCCTCCACAATATCCACAAGTAATACAAAATATCTTGGGGTAACACTATCCAAGCAAGTGAAAGACTTTTATGATAAAATTTTCAAGTCTTTGAAAAAACAAATTAAAGAAGATTTCAGAAGATAGAAAGATCTCCCATGTTCAAGGATAAGTAGAATTAACAATGTAAAAATGGACATCCTACCAAAAACAATCTATAGATTCAATGCAATTCCCATCAAAATTCCAACACAATTCTTTACAGACCTTGAAAGGACAATATTGAATTTCATATGGAAAAACAAAAAACTCCGGATAACTAAAACAATCCTGAAGAATAAAAGTCCAGAGTTATCCTTAGCCCTGATTTCAAGCTGTACTACAGAGGATTAGAAATAAAAACAGCATGGTATTGGCATAAAAACAGACATGTTGATCAATGGAATCAAATTAAAGACCCAGACATAAATCCACATACCTATGAACACCTGACTTTTGATAAAGAAGCCATTAATATACAATGGGAAAAAGAAAGCATCTTCAACAACTAGTGCTGGTCTAACTGGATGTCTGCATGTAGAAGTATGCAAGTAGATTTATCACCCTGCACAGAACTCAAATCAAAGACATCAACATAAAACCAGACACATTGAAGCTGATAGAAGACAAAGTAGAGAGTAGTCTTGACAACTTCCTAAACAGAACATTGATAGCACAGGCACTAAGAATGACAATGGGACCTCATGAAACTGTAAAGCTTCTATTAGGCAAAAGATACCGTAAATAGAACAAAATGGCAGCCTACAGAATGGGAAATGATTTTCACCAACTCCACATCCAATAGATAAGCTAATATCAAAATATATAAGGAACTCAAGAAGCTAAGCATCAATAAACTACACACACAAATTTAGTGTGTTTTGTATGTATTTCCTTTGGTGTAGATATACTACTTGTGTAACCAAGGCCACCTTCCTGAAAATTAACATACTTGTTTTCACAGCAGTATGTTCTATGCTTTCTTTTAATTCACGTTGCTTTCCAAAAGAAGAAAAATAAATTTACAGATTCAATTTTTTCCTTTATCTCTTTCTGTCTCTCCTTTTCCCTTTGTGTGTGTGTGTGTACGAGAAGGCACACGTGCACATATATACATATTTGTATGTGTGCGGGTATATGTATATGATGTATGTGTTAGGAGTCTTCCTCTATTGTTTTCCACTTTATTCCACTGATACAAGGTCATGAATAGCCAGAGTAAACTTATATGGCAAGTCTGTCTAGTCAACTAGTTCCAGGAGATCCACTGTCTCCACCTCCTCAGCACTGGAATTATGGGAAAGCCACCATGATCATCTGGGATTAAATGCGTGCTGGGGATCCAAACTTTGGTCCTCATACTTGCCATCCAAGTACTTTAACCACTAAGCCACCTTCCCCAAACTATTTTTATTTTGTTTTGCTTGAGCCAGGGTATTATTCTGTCACTCAAACAAACCTCAAACTCATGGCTATCCTGTCTAAGCCACCAGAATGTTAAGAGTACAGGTGTAGGCCACAGCTCCCTACTACAGTTTTTTGGAAAATGTGGTTATACTCACCGTTTTTTATATTTCCGAATCATCCAATAAGAAACAATGATGACTAAAATAAAGATTGTTCCAAAGACAATTCCTAAAGAGGAAAACAAAAAACGAAAAACACAACACAGAAGTTTTAAACTTACTAGCTAATCCCACTGTGGATTACCAATGGTTCTTTTACTTGTAACTTTACCCCACGTTTTAATCTAGAACATTAGACCTACAACCACAGAACTAGTTATGACCACAGCATTCTATAAGCTTCTTCCCAACAACATAGTCCTTCATAGCAATGGTGCTGCTGGGCTCAGTACACACAGTTTACCCAAGTCTTTAATGGAAGGCATGAGACAGGCTGCTTCATGCAATAGAAATCCCCTTGGTATCAAACTCTGTATAAATCCATTTGTGTTGGCTAACTGATCAACTTGACACAGTTCAGAATCACTTGAGAAGAGAGTCTCATCTAGGTCTGGTCAGCCAATGTGCATATCTGAGGGAAGTATCTTAATTACATTTATTAAGGGGGAGCCCCCATATAGACACATACAAGTGGCATCATTTTCCTGCAAGGGATCACGAACTGTATAAGAATGGAGAAAGGTTCTTGATTGTGGATGTGAGTAGCTTCAAGTTCCTATCACCTTGACTTCCCCACAATTATGGACTATACCCAGGAATTATTAGCTAATATTAAATGCTTCTTTTTCCTTTAAGTTGCTTTGTCACAGTATCTTATCAGAGCAACAGAAAAAAAAAAGTGAAGACAATATCTTTCTATCTCCAGACACAAAATTTACTCATATGATGGTCTCATGACTTTCACAATACAAACTATCAGGATGATTACCCAGAAACATATTTCTGGGAACAAAGTAAAGAGGGAATTGCCTCTCCAGCCATGTTAAAATAAAGAATTGATGACTGAAGAATGATTACTCACTCAAAATTCAAAGGTGCATGAGGATTCCAATCCCATGACACACTACACCAGAGGTTTCCAACCTTCCTAATGCTGTGGTCCTTTAATCTAGTGCCTCATGTTGTAGCGACCCCAACCATAAATTTTTGTTGCTACTTCATAACTGTAATTTTTCTAGTTATTAATTATAATGTAAATATCCATATTTTCCTTAGGTGACCCCTGTGAAAGGGTCGTGACCCACATGTTGAGAATTACTGTCCTAAATTTACACTAAAAAGGTATTTTTATTCTTTTTACATATCATTTGTTATAAGTAGATGCTTACTGTTAAAGACATTAAAATTTCTCAGTAAACCCATCACAGGACTTACCAGCTATGAGGCCACTATTTGAGCCTGAAAGAGAGAAAAAGCCACAGAAATGTTACCGGTAAATAACGTGGTAGTGTGTATACAATCTGCGTAGGTGTAAGCCAGGTGGGGTTCCAGCATTGAGAGAGGAAGTGGACATGATCTCCCATCACTAGCCAAGAAGCCATCTCCAGTTGACAACAGCTCACAAAGGAAAAATTAGTTTTCTCCAGTAGAGTGTCACTGGGTATACAAACTACACTCAAGGACAGGACTCCTGGCTAACTCAAAATGAACTCAGTGGTATTAGAGGATTTTTGTTTTGTTTGGTTGGTTTGTTTTGTCTCATATTGATTAGTCTGGGCATTTAAAAAAATAACTGTACTGATCTTTTGCTTTTATATATTATGGTTCAGGTTTTGTGGTTTTATGGGTTTTCTATGTGGGCGTGCATCTGTGTGTATGTACTTCTTGTTTTTTTCTTTGTTTTGTTCTATTCTGTTCTTTTTATCTGTTTTTAAAGAAAAAGGGAAGGTGTAGAGTTGGATGAGTAGGGAGATGGAGAGGATCTAGATGAGGGACAAGAAATCTTGATTAGAATACATTGTATGGAAAATAAAACAACCCTATCACCAATTTAAAAAAGAGAAAAAAAGAAAAAAAGTAGGGTTTGTGCCTGCTAATAAACACATAGTTTACAGCTTAGCCACATCCTAAGCCCAAGTTGCTTGATAAATATATAATTTATACAACTTTAACTCTATATCTTATCTTGTATGTATTTAAGATAAAAATGTCCTAACCTCTCTTGAAATGCTAACTGTATTATTTAATAATTTTCATTATATTCATAAGACATTTATTTTTTATTTATAAAAACATTTATTTCACTAATATAAAATTTTAGCTTATTTATATTTGCTATTGTTACTTCATATTTTGTTCTGATATCATATCTGTAGTGCTGATTTCCCAGATGTCTGAACTTACTTCCTGTTCCAGCTAGATCTTCAATACACTCTAAAGGCTCTTATTCAGTTAACCCATTAACTTTTGCCAAAGAAATGTACATAATTTCATACTAAGGAAGTGTCAAATTTATAACTTAGAGACATTATTGGTAATTATATTGACTGCATTGAAGAAATTAGATGTAAAAATGGATCCTGAACAATCTTAGTATCATAAAGAACTTGAACAGGCAGGGAGGAAAAATCCTAGCACTTAGGTATTGTTATTTATTACTATATTTTGTGGTGCTAGGGATGGAACCTACTGCCTTGAGCATGATAGGCAAGTAATCTACTATAGAGTCACACAACACCCCAAGAAGTTATTCATTGCTCATTCTACTCAGCTATCCCTTGATGTGTACAAGCCACAACACCCTCCAGTTGCCAGCAGATGGTGACTCTCCTACAGAATTCAGAGAAACATGATTTCCAAATTTTAATGTGTTCATGGTATTAAATGAAACTCCTTCAGCTACAATAGTGAGAGAAGTGGCCAGCAGCTGTCTATGGTGTGGAAGGCACATAGTTCGAAAAGCCTGCTCCACCCATTGATATACTATTTTAGCTCTCAGGCCATAAAGAAACCTATATGACACGTGCAATGGTAGAATGACATGGAGTGAGGCAGAGCAAGGGGAGCTTGAAGAAAAATGACAGAGGCATGAAGACAGAAACAAGGGGGTTGCTTTCATGTTGTAAGCATTTTAGTGGCTTGTGTTTTACTACCTAGCACCTAGTGTTGAGGAAAAGTTTAAGAAGGGACCTTGTTTGGACTGATTAGTTAATCAACAAGGCTAGAGAACACAGAGAACATTCAACTTTTATTAAAGTCCTTCATAAGATAAATGACCTAAGCAAGATACTTTTATGCTTTCTAGACAAAGAGAATTCATTTGTAAGAGAATGACAAGACAAATGTCTCACTGGACTTAGAATTCACAGGACTTAAATTCTGGGATTACCATTAAGAGATATACTGGTGGAAAATAAAAGCTGGTAAAGATGTTTACTAAAATAAATTAATTTACTACAGCTCCATTTCTTGGTCTCTGATGATTAAGGTTATTTTCCTGCCTTTGTAGGCAAAGGATATCCCTTTAGAAAATCTTGCAAAAGACTCCTACAGTCACACCCCCTTGAGTGATTTTATTAATATTCCAACCTGTCAAATTTTCAGACTGCACATTCTCATCTCCCTCATCGCTACACATTGTAACACCCCATTACAGTAGGCACCAGAATAAATAGATGACTGGGCAGTCAGTGACCATGCATTTTGCACTTACGTGATACACATTTGGCCAGAGGAGGATACCAGCTGCCATCTGACTGGCACTGGATCTGGGAACTGCCTTCTAGAGTATACCCATCCACACATCCCAAGGTTACATTATCTCCATAGTAATATTCTTCTTTTATTTTCAACCCCATCTGGATTCCACTCATATTCTGTGGGACGCTACATGTCACTTCTGCAATTAGAAAAAAATCACAAGGAAATTAGTATTTTGTGGTTAATTGAAATTGCTATTATAAAAACATCAGTAACCACAAATTTTGTCCTTGACAAAATAGGGCATATTTTCAATAAAGAACTGTTATTACCCTCCAAACTTCTTATGCTTTAAATTTTTCTGATTTTCATTTCTTGAATATAGTAAAGGAACATGGGACACTTATGATTATTAACTATGCAGCAGAAAATTTTTAGAAAGATAAGTTAGGACAACTATGTTATAGCCCTGGGTCCATGTGGATCAGGAGAAGAAATGGCACAGAAAAACACTGTTTGCACAGAAGCATCTTAAGCAAGATGTTTAAAAAGAAAGAAATGGATGAGTGTTTGCCATCTGGATGGCCAGCTTATTGTTAGGTTTTATTGTCCTGAAATTTGTAATTGTTCTGGAATTTAACAAAATCATTGTGGGTAGTAGATTTCATAAATGGTAGATGCCTTGAAATTTATTCAAGATAACTGCTTTCTTGCCCAATCTTGCTGCTTTCTACAGACCTATAAAATCTGCTACCAAAAATAATGAATTCATAAACAACTAATAACTATCATCAAACACACTGCCATTGGTCACTGTAATACCTGAGAAGATGTCTGATTGGATCAAAATATACTTATCCATATACTGCTACAAGTTCTACTACTGATTGATTTTAAGTATCCTGAAACAATCCTGTCTGGCTTATTATTGTGCAAATTTTGTCTCATTCATCCAGGATTCCTTTCATTTAAAATAACTATCCATTTACCTCTAGTTCCAATAAAAGTCCAAAAGTATCTATGTTTATACATGACATCAAGTTCTACGCTTTTCTCTTTGACTCTTGATACCAGTGTCCCTACTTTTGTTTTGAAATGACCTTTCCAGAGTTTGACTTCCTTGGGATTTTTTTTTTTTTTTTTTTTACTTCTTAAGAGTCACTATCTAGCATCTGTCTCTGATCTCTATTCTGGGTCACACTCACCCTTCACCACAAAGGACACTTTGGCCCAAGCTGATGATTCAGAGGGTACAGTATACCTGGGGAAAACATCACAGGTTTCACTAAAGAAGAAAAAAGGAACTAAGTATGTCATATTAGGGACAAAGAGAATTATTTAAGAAACAGATGAGAGTCTAGACACCTGCACATATGGGTGCTTCAGGACTCGTCTTCCTACATTGTGCAGCATAGAGAAGCAGCCCCATGGAGTTCA
This sequence comes from Pachyuromys duprasi, assembly GCA_028658305.1. Taxonomy (NCBI): domain Eukaryota; kingdom Metazoa; phylum Chordata; class Mammalia; order Rodentia; family Muridae; genus Pachyuromys; species Pachyuromys duprasi. The sequence goes on along the minus strand of CM053759.1, from coordinate 89,127 downwards.
CAGCCAGGCTCACAGTGTTAAAAAATAGATAGATAGATAGATGGATGGATGGATGGATGGATGGATGGATGGATGGATGGATGGATGGATGGATAGATAGATAACTTCTTGTCCAAGAGAATATCATTCTCGTTGTTTGTGGTGTGCTTTCCATGTGGAATTTCTGGGGATACTGACATGCTATGGAAAGAACAGGTCTGAAGTACATTTTAATTTGGAGACATGCCCTCTAGGCCTAGGGAGCTGGAGAATCATATGTAAAGAGTGCTGTTTTGGATATGGAATATCACCAACGCATATGTACTAGTCTTGCTCCCAGTGTAGGGAAGTAGTGTTACCTTTAAGAGGTGGGCTAGAAGGTTTTAGGTCATTGGGGTGTACTATGATATTGTGATCTTTGCCTCTTCCCTGTTACTTTTTCCACCATGAAGTGAACAGTTTGTAGAACCATACCCTCCCTCTTGTGATGTTCTGCCTTATCACAGGCCCCAAAGCATGGGGACAACTGACTACAGACTGAAATCTCCAAAACTATGAACTAAATTAAATTTTTTTCTTGTAAGTCAGGTTAGTTTAGATGATTGATTGATTTATGTGTTTGGTTGGTTGCTTGGTTTTTTGAGACAGGGTTTCTCTGTGTAACTTTGGCTGTCCCAGACTTGCTTTGCAGACCAGACTGGCCTCGAACTCAGAGATCTGTCTGCCTCTGCACCCCCCCCCCCCAAGTGCTGAGATTATAGGCATGCATCACTGCACCCAGCAGTTTAGGTATTTATTAGAGTAATGAAAAGTTTACTAACAATAATGTTCAGTGTAATAGAGGAGAGTAAATGATACTATAGCCATCTCATTTTACTTATTCAATTATTAAGAATAGGGAAGAGATACAGCTAATAGGAGGTAGAGTAACGGAATCTAGTTCTCTCCAGCACAAAGTCTCAATATACTGTCTGAAGTTCCTTCTTACTGACTATAGCACTAAAGACCTCCATGGAATAATTACAGAAACATGAGGGCCTATTTACATTATCTACATTGTTTGATATTATGTAATGCCACTGACCTAGAAGCTCACAGTGAGATGCAGGGCTGCTCCAAATCCCATTCCCTTGAACATCACTTGTACAATTGAGAGTGTTCTCCCCAATGAGAATAAAGGATACATTCCTATCCAGGTTGGAGTTACATATGTAAGATACTACTTTTGTAATAAGAAAGATTTCCAACAGCATTCCTGTGTGTCTCTCATTAAGGATGACTAGGGGACTTGGACAAAAGATTTCTAGAAAGGTGAGAGTTCTAATTTTCATAACAGATAGTCTGTAATCATAAATTATTCTTCTTTATGCAGTTTAAATGATAAGGAGATAACAGTGGCTACTTTGCTAGGATAGACAGTATGACATGCAATCTCAACAGTCACTGCAAAAGTACAAGAAAAATTTTTATGTTCCAAATAATTGAGTTTTCTGAATAATAGAAATTTGATCTTTAATTATATATGCAAATATTTAAAGAGGACTATTCATTTAAAGTAATAACTCATTTACTTAATTTATATTTATTGAATACTTACTTGATTCTAAGCATTATTTGATTTTTAGCCTTTTACCAGCAACAAGGGCAAACTGTGGGGAAGAGTACTGATAGATCCTTATCTTCAAAGGAGCATACATTTTTAGGCCATATTTCTAAAATGCATTCCATGTACACTAAACACCTTAAAAGAATGATATCTTTCCTTGATGACTACTGATATCAACCATCAGTCTCATTATCAGAGCAGTTTCACAATGAATAAAAAAAAAAAAAAAACTGGAGACATAGAGAGCTCTAGTGCATGATGGTAGAACAGCCATTGGTCACACTGCTCCTAAAAACAATTTCCTGAAAAGCAAAGATTTATATATATTTTATATATTTATATAAATATATTTTTATATATATATAAATATAATTATATATAAATATATAAAATATATTTATATATAAATATATATTATATTTATATATAAAACTCTTACAGAGTTTTACTATGAAAAGTGCCATAAGATGCTCAAATAGATTTCTAGCTACTAACAACGTTAGTAAGATTGGTTGTTTATGTATTCATTTTTAAAGCTTAAAGAAAATGTTTTAGACTTTGGAAAAAAAAATCTAGAGCATGTAAGCTGTAAATATTAGCAGCTGCTTACAGAAGAATAAAAAAGAAAAGAGAGAGAAGGTACAAAAACCTATGCCATCTTAGTTAAAAACCTATGTTGTCTGAGTTAAAATAGCATGGAGGTCAGCTACATGATAGACATACAGCCTCATGGTAAGGAGGAGAATTGCAGACAACATGCTTAGAAAAAATATAGAAAGAAGAAAAGGAAAAATCATGCTTTTCTAAGTAATTCAGATAAGCAGGCAACTTATGAAATACATGTCTATGACCTATAAGAGATTCAAAATTTATTGTCAAAAATAAAAAACACTGGTACTGAAGAAACAGCTCTGCGATTAAGAACACTGGCTGTTCTTACAGTGCCTTACAACCATTAGTGACTCCAGTCACGGTGGTTCTGATAACCTCTTCTGGCCTATATGTCAACAGGTGTGCACATGGCACATTAACATACATGTGGGCTAAACACCCATTCACATTAAACAAACAAATAAATTAAAAAAGTGCTGTCCAATCCCTGGAAAATGTTAATAAAACAAGTAAGAAAAATAAGTAATGACTTTGCACATGAGATTTTTTTAATCTTATTATTTCTTAATATTTCACCATACTTTGTATGCTTATGTTGAGACTTTAACTTGCCTACTCAGTCCGAATTTTCCCTTATTCTCATATTCCTTTGATCTACCTGACATGTTATCTTCATAATATTTCATTAATTTGTTTCTTGTTCATCTTCCTAATTAAATATAAGTAATATGGGGACAGACAATTAGCTCACCTTGATTACTGTTATAATTCCAGTGCAGATAAAAATAAGGCAGATAATCTTTGCTCAATAATAATAAAGTGACTGCTTTATATATGTATATTACCAAATAAATATGAATAAGTGATTGCATATTGGTGGCAAAACATAAAAAGAAAAAGGAAGCAAGAAAAAGAGGAAAGGGAAGAGAAAGGCAAAGAAACTTGTCAGTCTTTTCCTGTCCTAGGAAGAAACTACATAGGAAATATCACACATAACACAGAATTCAGAATGACAGAAACTGGTCAAAGCACTTTGATTCAAAACAAAGTTTTATTAAAGTAATCAACTTCTATCAATAAGTCAGACTAGAATATAGAAAAAGTAGTAAAAGGAAGGGTAGGTTGAAATACAGGAAGTCAGGGAGAACATTATATACTCACTTTCACACTCAGGTACACTGCTATTCCAAATGCTTTCCATTCCAGCAAGAATACAATGACTAGCAGAGCTGCCTTTTAATTGAAATCTAAGGAAGAAAATGGCAGTGGACTGTAAAATGTCTTGGTCAGATATACTCAATTCTCAGATCTAGCCAAAAAAGCATTTCAGGATTTTAAGGATATGAAACCAGGTAGAAGGGGCTTGCAGATGCTAAGCCATTCAACTACCACAGCTTCTAGCAGGTGGGTAAAACAGAATTGCAAGGTGAAGGGACTTCTAAAAGTCCCAGCTTAAACTTAAGAAAGTAGTTAGGGCAAAGCAGAGACACTGTTCATGCTACAAGGAACCAGGTACTGCTCACTGTCACAACTGCAAACCCAGTCTACCAAGGCAACACCTTGCCAACTCTAGCCCTGGGGAAGCAAGAGACTGTTCTTATGTCTCAGTATCTGTGATTGTTGCCTGGGAAGCTGACAACAGCATTCTGAACTACTGAAGAATAACTTATGCTTTTCTGGGTAATTTAGAGAAGCAGGTGACTTGTGAAATACACATGGATTATAAGAGACTTGAAATGTATTTGTTTTTTGTTGTTGTTTGGTTTTGGTTGTTTGTTCTTCCTTTTAGAGTACTGAGACTGGAAAGAAAACAGAAAAAGGAAAAAAGCTAACTTCTGTAAGTCATCCAAAATTCTCAAAGGATGTCAAACTCTTATGCACTACTAAATATTATTTGGTCCTGGCAAGAATTCGGCGAAGTATGAGAGAACAGGTTATTTGTTGTCCATGATTGGTAGTTCATAGAGGCATGCTTGCTGTAAAGAATTTTTATGACCTCACCTAAAATATTAACATCAGTCCCCATAATCCCATTTTAGAGCTCATAGCTCATTACTGATCAAATGATACATAACTGGGTTTTAAAATGCTGTACCTTATTTTTTGTTTCTCTTATAAATTCTATTATTGAGGGTTTAATTTTTTTGAAAACATTGCTAAATACATTTTTATTTGTATAAACTTTTGTAATATATTTTTTTCTCAAAATTATTTGTGTTATTCTCTATTTAGAAAATGATTTTTTCACTTAGTGCATTACCTATGTATTTATAATTTGTTTTTGAATCTGTTATTTAATACATGTCCCAGTTTTTCCTTCATATCTCCTTTTATCAATTCTGCCAGACATCAGTCTTTCTTACATACAATGTCAGAAGTTATATCTTCCCCATGCCAACTTTCCCATACTTTGGACAAGTTCAGACTTAGTTTTAATGTTCAGCAGATCAGGCCTGCTCACACTTACCCTTTGTTACAAACAAAGGACACTTTGGCCCCAAGTTGAAGATTTAGTGGAAACAGCACACGCCCATTAGGAAGCTGGTCCAGGAAAGCACCACAGGATTGCACTGGAGAAAAAGAGCCAAAGAGAAATCATAGCAGTGTGTGGAGAATAAAAACACAAGCCAAATATGTCAAGCCAGATGACAGCTTAAGGTCCTGCACATGTCTCAGGGCCACAGGACTCTGCAGTGCAGAGAAACAGCTCCATGGAGAGTGTAGCTTGGCTTATAGCAGTAGAGCAGTTTCCGCTTAGGAAAAAAATGATTTTTGTTTGGTAGTATACTCCTAGTTTTGGGGGGGTAGCTGATATAATAAGGAGGAAAAGAAAGTTTCATGGTGTAAAAATAATTTTCCCTCAATGGTAAACTGGATTACAGATGCAAAAGGATCATATGTGGGGGAAAAAATTGTTTTGAACTCATGGAGTGAACATGCATGTCTTAACACAATTAAGTTGCAAAGTGGAGGAAATACATACAAACAAACAACAAACAAAACCAACAACAATGAAATCAAAACCTCATTTCAAGTCAGTTCTCTTCTTTGCACTTTCTTTGAACTCTTGTCTTTGAATCAATACCCCAGTAAAAAAAACAAAAAAAGAGGTACTGGTCTTGAATAAATGACTTCCTTAAGGAGTTTCAAATACTATCGATGTTAAAATACTTATTTTGAAGGCTTACCTCTCAAGAGCTTCCCCTTGACTAATCCACTGGGCTGTGTCATTTAAAGACTTAGGCTCACTAAATTTCTGTTGATTCCCAGTCTTATACTATATATTACCTTTTGATTGTTATGGGTAGAAGCATGCAAACTATAATTTCTTTGTTCTAGGGAAGTGGTTCTCAACCTTCCTAATGGCTGTGACCCTTTAATACAGTTCCTCATGTTATGGTGAACCCCCCATCCCCGCAGCCATACAATTATTTCCGTTGATACTTCATAATTGTAATTTTGCTACTGTTATTGAATTGTAATATAAATATTTTTGGATATAAGAGGTTTGCCAAGGGGATTACAACTCACAGGTTAAGAAACAATGCTCTAGAAGTGCTATTTAAGTTTTGGTACCTGGAAGCATATATATCAACCTAAGGGACATGAGATATGATAGACCTTTATGCATCCAGAAACAGCTTCAGTTGAGGTAGCCTTGATGACTCTCAAGTGAGCTGCAGACACTCAAATTCTAGCAACACCAATGACCAGGAAGGACTGGCTCTATTCTGGAAGCAGTGGCAGGGTCTGGCTGTGTCAGCCATGACAGAGAATGGCAGTGTCAACAAGGACAGGGCCAGCTGTGTCAGTTCTATTCTTGTAATTAACAGCAGCTCCCTGATCTTTAGTAACATTGCTTTCCTCTTTTTATTCTTCCTGACCTTCTAACATCTTTATAACCCATAATCTATAGGAAAGCCTTCTTACTTGAAGAATCAGGCAGATGGGCAGACATGGATTCTAATCTTTGCTCTGCAAGTTAGTGTCTACATCATCTTGGAAAATTATCTAACCTCTAAGCCTCAATACTGAAGTAATAGTAACTACTACACAGCTTTATTTTAGAAATTAAATGCATATACATTAAATATGACTGGCCATGGATCACATATTACATATTAGTAAATATTTATACATATGAATAACTGACAGGGGCTGAAGATGGCAATACATGAAAAGAACTTCTGTATATGATAATTCCAAGGATGTATCACATTCCTTGCTCACATTTAGTTCTGCCTCCCAATTTGAATGTATGTGCTTAAAAGGGTACATGAACACTCACACAAACACACATCCCTTCTGATTTCATATTCCCTACAAGGAAAATATATTCATTCAACCTGTTCACCATATGTTCATCGGTTTTTCCAGAACCTCCCCTTATCTCTGGTCCTCCAACAACCCACAGCATTGCAGACTTCCCCAGCTCTGGTCAGACTTACCCTTGAAGCAGGTTGGTAACTCTGGCTCCCATTTGTTTAGAGAGTGACACTGCACATTGCTGTTTCCTTTCATGGTAAAGCCAGGCTGACACCTAAACTCCACAATATCCCTTATGGAAAACAAGCTTCTGTTTTCAGATACCACAACTGCATTTTCAACATGGGGAGGTGTACATTTGTTGAGTTCAATGCACTGAGGAGGAGGACCACTCCAGACTCCAACTTGACCATCATTGCTGGTACAATATATGGAGGGCTCACCCACCAGATTAAAAAGCTTCTTCCCTCTTGCATCAGAGTTGCAGCGATAGGTAACCACCATTCCATAATGAAAATCTTCTCTGACAATACCGGAGAAATCTCCATTGGGAATGGCTGGGGGTTGCTCACAAGGAATCACTGGACAAAGCAAGCAGATTAAATTTTATTTACATAATGATAGAGGAAAAATCTAATGAATCACTGAACTGAAGATATTCACACTCATTATTTGCTCTTTTTATATTTCCTGACTTGTAGGTGAGTTTTAAAATGTTGCCATTTAGGTGCATATAATAACATGTGTTCTGCCTTTCCTACTTATTTCCTGTAAACACATGCAGTTATAAATATAATTGACCTTTTCATTTGAGATACATATTTGATATATTAGAGAGTTTATATTGGCTTCCAGATTTTTCTTCGTGCCCAAATTTCAAAGTTTGTTGCTAACTGAAATGAAGTTTAAAAAAATAATAATATTCACTAAGAAAAAACAGGAGGCAAATAAAACACAAATGGATAGGAGTTCAAAATATAATTTGAATATGAGAAAATTGGTGAAACTATAAATTACTATATATTAAGCATTTTGAAAATGTAATAGATAAGTGAAAATATAGACCATTAATATTCATATATGTAAATATGTAAGAAGCTGAACTTGACCAAGAACTTTTAAGAATACAAAAAAATTTCAAATAAGTTGTCTTATAAAATAATTATCTAAAAACTAATTTTCAAGGAACACATAATTCCAAATATAATTTCAAGTACTTTGAGACATGTAAAAGACAGAAACCGCACATTTATTATATGATGGTTTTTATGAACTAGTTCACAAAAACCCCTAAGTATACTTAAAATGAAGAAAGTGTTTGTCACTAGGCTACTGTTCTATGGGAAGAGGGAACCGAACCAGTAGTAGGGAACCAAGAGTTTATTAAATTTGTGGTGGTCTTACCAAATCAAGGGACAAAAACTGGAGTTCAGGGCTTCGTAAACTGGTAATTCTTTATAAAGAAATATACTCTTAGAATAAAGGCTGACTTACACCTACTATCTCAAAGCCTATAAATCTTCAAGTGCTATAGATGTCCAAGAAAAAATAAAATTCCTGAGACTGAATCAAAATAGTGCTATTTGGCAGTGTCCTAGACCCTGGCAAAAAAAAGAAAACCGTCCTCTGAAGCGTGTGGGTTACTGCTATGTTTTAAATATGGATAGTGTTCCCACAACACCAATGTTTTAAAGGCTTGGTCTCCAGGGTGGCATGATTGCATCAGAATTATTAAGAGGGATGCCCTCCTGGGAATTCCTTAGGTCATTGAGGTTGTGCCCTTGAGGAGACATAGGACTTTGACTCTTCTCTCTGCTTTGGCTCATTAGCTTCTGTTATGAGTAGTTTTGTTCTTCCACATGCTCCTGCCATGAGGTGAGTAGAATTACACAATCAGAAACTGGACCCTCAATACTGTGTGCTGAAATAAATATTTTATCACAGAAGTTATCTTAATTATTTCATTATAGTGATAAACTGATTTCATTAATTTTTGTCTGTCTTTTATACTAAGTCACTTTTTTACCTCTATATATAAGCATGTTAATCAATCAAAGAGAATCTGTCTAACCTAGCTTATCCCGCTTTAAGAGATAAATTATTGTCCCAAACATTCAAACCTTTTCTCTGTAATTCAGTCCAATTTACTGCTATACCAGGACTCTAGCAGGCCTAATAGTATAGTTTTGGCCACCACTTCCAAGAATGCCAGTTAAAGAGATGGTGAAAAGCAGAAGAGTTAATCAAAGTGAGCACACAGGGAAATGGAACAGAAAAGAGGCCCCATTGACCCCAAAACCTGCCTTCTGAGTACTAACAGGAGCTTCAGGTTTAAATAGGGTAAGAATTGGGACAAAAATAGTTACTTAAAACCAAGCAGCCATGGTCCTACCTGTTCTACATATAGTTTCCTTTCATCAATTATTGCCTAGGCCGTGGTTCTACAAGATGGTCTGAAGTCATCTTTACTGCTTGAGAGAGCAAGGTGGTTCTCCAGAGATTACTCCTGCACCAAGGATAGTCTCAATCTCTTGGCTAATTGTATAATGTGGGCAAGGGGTTGGGGTGGAAGGGGTCTGTGCCTCACAATTTTACAGATTCAGAGCCTAATTAACAGTTTATTTGGGGCTATCTTTAGGCTTCCAAATAGCCATTCCTTCTCCATTTCTGTGTCAGACCAAATATCCTGTGACTAATAGATAAAACATTTTTGGAACATATTAACTTAAAAAAAAACTGTTTCCTACTAATCAAAAAGCTAAGAATATCATCAGACAGCATCTGAGGCCTAAAGCAGACATTTCTCTGCTTTGCTTCAAGCCCACCAACATATTTAAAAAGTGCTTTGATTATGACTTTCTTTGCTCTGTTAATATAGAAACTTTGTAAGAGAAATTTTCCTGAAAAGAATCTGTATATGTAGAGACTGGTTTAGTGATTAGAATTCCAGTTACTGAAGAAATTGGGATATTGCAGGTCCACCTCTAGCCCTCCACAGCAGCCATTCCTTCCCTACCTCTGCATCAGAATTAACATCTTGGAAGTAATAGAAACCTTTCGGAATCTATTAACTTAGCAGACCACTAACTTCCACCCAAAAGCTAAGAATATTATCATTGCCTCTTTGGCATACCCGATAATTTATTTTAATCTGCCTTTATGGTTTTGTTTTGTAAAAAAAAAAAAAAAAAAAAAAAAAAAGGCAGCTGCACGAAACTGCTTCCACATTGAAACATGAATTTGAGGTAATCTAAATCTCTTTTATTAGGCCATAGTCACTTAAAATAGCTCCAGAATAAACTATCTCTTGTTCCCTTTAAGAAAAGAGCTAACGTTTTTGCATGACAACTTCATCAAATGTTGGCACGGATCATGGAATTTGGGACAACCTAAATCTGTATCCTCCAGTCACAGTCATTCATGTTTGGCTCCAGAATAAACTCTTTTTTTCTTGGAGGTGAGAATATTGTGTATTGCGTTGACAGGAGCATAATTTCTACCCCATTATTCCCAAAAGTAATCTGCTCATGGGTTTTATACATACATACATACATACACACACACGAGCAGTGGTGGTACCTGTACTTATGGTATAGAAGAATGACATATACTCAGGTGGCATTATACAAAGAGAATGGAGAGATAAACTGAAGAATAACTGAGAACTTTCTAAGTCTGATGAAGGATACCACAGAATTGTAGATTCAAAAAGCCACATAAACTCAAGCAACAAAATTCAAATAATTATTCATCCAGACATATCACAAAGATATATATCATATTCTACCAGCCTTAAGTAGCAGACATGAAACAGAGACAATAACTAAAAGAACTACAAGGAGAAAATATTTCAATAATGAAGTTCCTGATCTACAAAACACAAAAGAATGCCAAAAGTTTTTCAGGCTGAAGGACAGTAGTTTCATATAGAGCTGCTAGAAACACAGCAAAGAGGGATCTCACCTAAAAGAGTTGTGTATGGGTATACTTTATAGTATTCAATGGTTAGATCAGAAACAAGATAGAAATGATTTTATTATCTGCATGGTCTAAGGATACATGGAACACATGAAGTCACACAGAAGTCAGTCAGTGTGAGAAGGTCAGAGATTGACCTATGGGACAAATCTCTGTTGGAACCCCAGTGCTAGTCAGGCATGTTTCCATTAATTAGTGGGCTCAGTGAACACAGGCATAAATTCTAAGAGGCAATGCATGTGTGAGGTGGGGGTCAGAAGAGCCATTTAGTGTCTTTTATTTAGCTCTCCAATAGAAAAGTAGTCACCGGGGGGTAGTTGTGTGATTCAGATATCTAGAACAACTACAATGAAAAAGCTGGAGGAAAGCAGAACAAGAATTCCCTTCAAGGGTGATTAATTTCTACTACTGGTATGAGAAAACTATAGATTAAGTTCCAAGATGTGTTTTACCCTCAGTGGAATAGTGTAGAAAGAAAAGGACAGCATAAGAGTTTATCACACTTTTCAGAGATGTATAACTTAAAACTTATGAATTATTTATTTCCAGAATTTTACATCTATGATTTCTGGGCTAGTTGATTGTGGGTAACAAAAAGTAAAGGTATGGCCCTAGTTAGGGCTGCTAGAAGAAAACAAAAAATTAATTACACACAAACACCATACATTCTTTTTAATAACATTATAATACTTTATCAAAATTGTCCCTATTCTGAGTTATAAAATAGGAATCAGTGTATTTCAAAGCAGGAAAAAAAATAATAAACTGAAAAAAACTCCCAATGTTTAGAAGTTAAGTATCACACTCATAATTAGCCTATTTGTCAGAAAACTTTTGTGCACAGTAATAATGGAAAAATAAATGTTTGGGAAGAAAAAAACAGTTTGAAACAAATTTAAAGGTTTAAATGTGTAGTATAAAAAATAAAAGTTGAAAACAAATTATCTCATTATGTCATGAATTTAGGAATGAAGTACTACATAAAGTTGAGATCAAAAAAAATAGAAAAAAGGAAATAATATGGCAGAAATGAGAATGAAAATTTGTCAGGCATACATTACATAAAAATCAACAAAGTTAAAGATTGTTTATGAAGAGCTTAACAGACTTGATAAACGCCCAGTAAAACTGAGCAAACAAAAGAAGTTATAACCAATATCAAGAATTTAAACTTGTTATCACTCCAGAGCCTACAGACATCAAAAAGAGTACACACAATGATCAATATAATGCTGACAACTAAAAAAACTAAACAGAAGGCCAGGAGAGATGGCTCAGAGGTTAAGAACACTGGCAGCTCTTCCTGAGGTCCTGAGTTCAATTCCCAGCAACTACATAGTAGCTTACAACCATCTATAATGACATCTGGTGCCTTTATCTGGCATGTAGGTGTTCATGCAAACAGACTACTGCATACATAATAAATAAATAAATCTTTAAAAAGAAAACTAAACAGAAATGAGCAAACAACTTGAAAACACAGCTCACCCCAAATTATTTAATAAGACATTAAGTAAAATATGCTATTTTATAGTTAAGAAATAAAATCAGCAATTAGAAGTTTAATATCCATAATAACTTTCCCTCACTCAGATCTAGACTATTCTACTACTGAAACCACTGAAACATATTAGCAAAAATAGCATTATTGTTAAGCAAATCATTCCAGACAACAGAAAATAATAATGCCCAGAAATTTTTATAAGGCCAATATAATCTTAGTGCCTAAACTAAACAATAATACTAAAAGAAAAGCTAATGATGGCCTAGCAGTGCTTGAAACATGGATACAAATATACTAAACAAATTTTTAGGGAACTGAATTCAGCAATATTTAAACAGAATGAAGCAATGACCAAAATGGCATTTTTACTAACTAATTTTCAAGTAATAAATCAACTTTATAATGCTGAGATAAAATTAGCAATCATATATACATACAAATGTATGCGATAATAAATAATACATATTACATATCAAAACCAAGATAGCTTACTTTACAAGTTCAGTTGGTTTTTCTTTTAAAATCAATGTGACGTATTAGCAGAATGAGAGAAAAAAATGATTATTTCATATATGCAGAATTATAATTAAAACACAATAAAGGCAAATCTTTTAGCAAAGTGAAAATAAAGAAATTCCCTAATCAAAGAATATCTTTTTTTTTTTTTGAGACAGGGTTTCTCTGTGTAGCTCTGGGTATCCTAGTACTTGCTTTGTAGACCAGGCTGGCTTCTAACTCACAAGAGATCCTTTTAACTCTTTTGGTCCCAACCACAGAGGCACAGAATTATCTGTCATCCAGGAACATCCTTCTCTCCTTTTTTTTTTTTTTTTTTTACAATAACCAGGTTGAGAACACTCAAAGTAGCATCCACAATGCATCCCCAAACAGACTTGCGCTTCCTCTTTCCAGTTCTCCTAGTTCTATAAGAATTCCCAGGTCACAACACTTTTGTCCTTCCCACACTGATTCAGACCACATAACCCTTTCAACTCATCACACAGAGTATCAGCAGCTCCTTCTGTAGCCATGTGTTTCTCATAGAAAGTACAGAAATTGTGTTCATTCTCCAGAAGGGATATACTCAGCTTAAAATATATCTTATTTTAAAAACTGAAGAAAGCAAATGCTTTAAGATGACCACTAAAAGTCTAATATTATCTCTTGTAGCCAACATGTACTGAAAGTTCTAACAAATGTATACACTAAAGTCCCAAGGAAGCAAACATTTCAAAACTTGGTTAAATTTACAGATGGCAAGATTATACAGTAAGTTTAAAAGAACGTGCAAACTGTTGGTACAAGGCCAAAATTTACATGTCTAGAAATAATTTGAAAGTGAAAATTTTAAAATTATATCTAAGAATAAATCTAGGAGAAGATACATGAGTTCTATATGTAATTATTAAATATGCTGAAAGAAATGAAAGTCTTAAAAAGAATGGTATCACATTCATAAACTTAAAACCCAAAAATATAAATTTATTTACAAAATGATATACTCAATCAATATAAACTCAATAAAATTTAGGTAGGATTCTTACTCTAGTGTTTGATAAGTTGACTCTAGGTTTTATACAGAAATGTAATGAGTCAAGAATCACCAAATAAGTCCTAAAGAATATATATGCCACTAAGGAGTAAGTATAACTGCTACAGTCACTAAAACAGTGTGGCAAATAAACCAAGAAAACAGAACCTGTCTGGAAGGAGATCAACATATACGACCACTTAACTTGATGCCATGGGATTACTGTGTTGTAGATGCAAACAGTAAATGATTAAATAATTGCTTCTGTGGATTCTGTGGATTGAATTCATGGCCTTTTACATACTACCCAAATGTTTCAATCTTGATCTATATCCTCAGCCCCAACAATGGCCTTTTTAATGGATCAATTGCCTGTCCACCACAAAAAATATGCAAAATCTTTCCCATATTACACAATACACCAGGGAGCTGGACAGATGGCTTAGCCGTTAAAAGCATTGGTTGCTCTTCCAAAAGACTGGGCTTCCATTCCCAGAACCCTCATGGTAGCTCTCAAGTGTCTTTAACTGCAGTCTCAGGGGATCTGATGCCCTCTTCTGGGTTTCATAGGCATTACAGGCAACCGATACATAAACGGAACACCCATATACAATAAAAGAAAAAACAAACAAAAGTTTAAATTTGTAGTATAAGATGGAGAAAAAGTCATCATAATACACAAAGATTTCTTGAACAAAAAAAAATCAGAAACTGTAAGGTGAAAGTTAGTTAATACTTAAAATACAGAACTTATATCTTTAAAAAGAAACAAAAGGAGCTGCAAACTAAAAGAAAACATACTTGTTTTATCTGTTAGAAATTATGATATGTAAAAAAAACTCTATAAAATAAAAAAACTAGTAAATAATGCACACAAGGTTTGAACAGTCCCTTTATAAACATGAAGAGCTAGTATCAAAAGTCTGAAAATGCAAACCATTGTAGACATTAGTAGGTTAGTATTATGCTATGGATAACAGCAGTTAGAACAATTTGACTACAGAAATCATCATCACCTCACTAATGACAGTGTTAGATGATTTATGTATGACATGAGATTTAGGTCTAGTGAACAAAAGTCTTCCTAAATCACTGCAAAAAAAGGTTGAATTGGTTTACAGGGTGGGAGAAACTCACAAGAACAGGAAACAATCTTTTCCAGAACATATTCTATTATCCAATATATCAACATTTCCTCCAGCTTTCCCCCAGGAACTGACAGCTATTTGGTGGACTCAAGTTATATAAAGTTTACATAATTAGTCAGATAAAAAATATAGTCACAGCTATCACTAGCTATATTGTTTTTAAATATGAGATCTTACCATACATGCAGCCTTCCATTTGTTTTTTTAATATATAAAATGAGTATCTTTAAATGTCTGCAAAGAGTTTCTATTGTGAGGTAGCTAAATATTAATAGGATTAGGAAAGTAGGGCTTATTTCTGTCACAACCAACAGCTTAGAAAGCCAAGGCCTGGAACCTGGAGTTCCAACTCCTGGTCAGAGGAATGACACCTGAGTCTGCCCCTAGGAAACCTAATATCCTGAACTGCCCAGAAAGACATTAATTAGTAACCATTTAAACCTGGTTCCAGAAGTCCTAAACATTATGAAATTAGTGGATAGCAAGAGACTTTCTGATAAACAAAGACATACTATTATCTTTGACTATATGAATCAAACTAAACAGGCCTGTCAACCACCCGGATAGGGCAGGATGTTGCTGGGTGGGGCTTCTCAAAAGACAACTCAGATAGGCTCCTGTCTGCAGGCTTAGCAGAGTATCATTCATAGTGTCAGGGGTTGGTACTCTCAGCCTGCTTTCTTATAAAACCCAGGGCTACCAGCCCAGGACAAGCACCACCCACAATGGGTTGAACCCTCTCACATAGATCAGTAATTAAGAAAACACCATATAGGCTTATCTATAGCCAGATCTTGTGGAGGCATTTTCTCAATTGAGAATCCTTATTCTCAAATGACTCTACCTTGAGTCAAATTGGGATAAAACCAGCCAGAACATTTTCATTTACTTGAAGAACAGATTATACAAAAGAAATTTTAAGAAAAAAATTTAAAATCCCTTATAGGGCTACAGGTTTATGAATGAATTAGAGCACTTCCTAGCAAGCATGAGGCCATGGGTTCAATCTCAGTTTTTCAAAATATATATAATTCAAGAGAAAACTTAAAATACATGAGTAAAAGTAACCAAAAAAATTTCAACTTACACTCACAAACAGGTGCCTCATTATCCCAAGTGACAGTGTTATCTGAGACGATGCATACAGCAGAGGAAGAACCAATGAGGCGGTATCTGCACACAGAATAAAGAATGACAAGCAATACATAATTAATTGCCTGCTTAAACTGCTGCTTCCTAGAGATTACTATGTTAGAAGCTTCCAGATATGTTCTTCCTTGTCAAAGACCATGACTTCTCAAATCTTACACCCTTCTTTGGACTTTTTGATTTTCTCCCAACTAAATGAGATTTCTCTTTATTTTCTTATCATACAATCTATGGTAAACTATAGTTGTTTCCTATAGGTCTTATTTTTAAAAACATTACAAACTTCTTGAGGGTAAAGAAAATGCCATATGCATTTGTGTATATTATCCTAATATGAACTCATTATACGTGTGAGCAATAATGTGAATGTCTAGATAAGGAAATGCTTTATTAGCAAGATGCAAACCAAGAGCTAAAGGCACTGATTAAAAAGTCAAGCAAAGATTTCACATTTAAAACAGCAATTCTCGTTATTAAAGTCAGCAATATTCGATTAATTAATATGTTGCAAATTGTCTAGTATGCCATAAAATTAAAACAATTCATGACACATTTCACAATTGGACTTATACCTATTTTGTTAGATTTTATATGTAAACATATCATTTTGGAAGTACAACTATAAGAGCTGTATTTTAAATTTAAATTCCACTTGCTCTTTTTCCTATGAAAGAGAGACACTGGGATTTTGGGGGGATGGAGTGGGAGGGGTTGAGACAGGGTTTCTCTGTATAGTCCTGGCTATCCTGGAACATATTCTATATTCCAGGCTGATCTCAAACTCAAGAGATCCACCTGCCTCTACTTTCCAAGTGCTAGAATTAAAGGCAAGTGCCATCATTGCCTGGCAGGAAGAATACTTTTACACAATTTTATATGTGTAGGCTTGCATATTTACCACCACATCAAGATGTAGAATAGACCAAGATCTCTTGTACCTGTCCTTTTACTGTGACAGTAACTTTGCTTCTTTCTACTCCTGATTTTCCTCCCACATTCTTAGGTGTGGTGATCATCTCTATAATTATATAATCTTTTAAAAGTTATACAAAGAGGGGCTGGAGACATTGCTCAGAGGTTAAGAGCGCTAGCTGTTCTTCCAAATGTCCTGAGTTCAATTCCCAGCAACCACCTGGTGGCTCACAACCACCTATAATGAGATCTTGTACCCTCTTCTGGAGTGCAGGCACACATGCAGACAGAATACTGTATAAATAATAAGTAAATAAATCTTTTTTTAAAAAAAGTTATACAAAGAGTCATATAGAATATACCCATATATGATTAGTTTTCTACTCAGCATAATTCCTGGAGATTTACCAAACAATTATTTTTGTTATAAATTAGAGCCCATAGCATGGATGTACCATCATTCAATTATTTATCTATTGATGGACATTTTAGTCCTTTGATGTTATTGGCTACTATGAATAAAGCAGCTATGAATATTTTGAAGTTATTTGGTATAAATTTTCATTTCTTTTTACATCTCTGTGTTATACGTTGTACTAGTTATTTTCCTGTAACAGTGACCAAATATCTGACAAAAAGCAACCTAAGGAGAAGCGGCTTATTTTGGTGCAAGTTTGAGAAGGTAAAGACTATCTTGGTAGAAAGAACATGCTGGAGTTTATGACAATGGGAATTCATGTGGCTAAGACTCTTTATATCTCAGTGGACCCAAGAAATAGACAGCAGTATTCAACTAGCTTTCCATTCTCTTCTTCTCAATTAAAATTTTATTATATTTACTTATTGTGTGTGTGTGTCTCCTTTGTTTATTGGCGAAGTCTATTAACTTACTTGTAACTTTGTTTGAAATGACCAATTAATTGAGTGGTCTCAAATCAGATTTTTTTTTCATTCAGTCTTAGTGAGGTTTCATTTATTACATAGTTCATGGACCAAATAAAATTTATTTTAATGTATAATGTAGATTAAGGATCTAATCTAATTATTTTGATTAAACATTGCTTACTGCTTTGAAATCTCTTTTTAAATTAAATTTAGGTATATTTCTGGGCTTTGTATTACATTTTTAAGCTTTAGGGGTTTTTGTTTTTATTTACATATTAAATTGTTTTTAATGTGCGTATGTGTTTGCCTTCATGCACATGCACTGACTGCATGCCTCATGTCTATGGAGGCCAGAAAAGGGTTGAATTCCCTGAAACTGAAGTTACGCAGAATAGTATGTTACAAAACACAAAATAAGAAGCCAACAGTTAATTTCCAAGTGATTATTATACTAATTAGGTAAATCCTTTAATTATATATTAGGATTATCAAAATATAATTTTAAAACTCCAATTGTAAGCTGTTCAGAAGAGATTCACATAAGACATAATGAAATATCAAGGTAATAGGTACAAATAGATAAACGTATAGCATTAAAATAATAAAATAAAAATGTACTTTCTAAAGTATATAACAGATTTTAGTCAACATGTAAAATGGATTTTAATAAAAAATAATTACTGGAGATAAACACGAATTAAAATGATAAAAGTGTTATACTCATTAATAATATCTAAGTATTAGATGTATATGCGCCTAATTATATAGCTTCAATTAAGTGAAACAAATAAACAGAAACTCAAGAAAGGAACCACTTTTAGAACAGTTGAGAGATTAAGTGTGCTATAAAGTATGTACATGATTTGATCCAAATAAACTGATTCATGCACCTTAATTTCAAGGCCACATGGTTCAGTTATGAAAACTGGCTAAATAGCAAAAAAGGAAACTACAATGAATTTCTGGTACTCATTATTAAAGATAATGCATCCCATGACCACAAGGCAATTAGCTTAAAAGCTAATAACAAAAAGCTTTAAATGTTTATACATTTAAAAATCCAAGAGTTAGAGCTAGAGGAATAGCTCAGACCCAGGTTTAGTAACCAGCACCAACTGTCTGTAACTCTCTTACATATTAGAACAAAAGAGCAATGAAAATAAGATAGATGAAAATTTGAGAGCAAATTTAATTATTAGGTAAAATAAATTAGGAAAATAATGCACCAGACCCCTAAAAGAACATAGCAGAAAAAGGAAATAGCAGAAATAAATGTAATATACAATAATAGAAGCAATCAGCAAAAAAGTTTCACATCTGAAACGTAATTTTTTTCAAGCTTTATATTTTAATTTTCCTTCTCCCACTTTTTATTTTCAATATACATGTTGTAATCCATTAAAAATTGTAATATAAACTGAAGTTCCCTGAAAAAAATAATCATACCTATATTAAAAATTCTACATATCTGATTGACTAATTAGATTGTAGAGAGCTGGAATGTGCTTTGGTAAGTTCATTTTGTGGTGCCATGTTTCCTGGTGAGCTATGGTCCTTTTGCTTATGCATTGGTTTGTTGTACCTTAACAGGTAGGCAGGCAGTCCAGTCTTTATAAGCATTTCACAAGTCACTGTACTCTAACTGGATCTATGAGTTGGTTTATTGTTGGAGTCTTCAGACATATTAGTCTGTTGCCTATTTCAGAAATGTATGGGATCTTTCATTTCTTACAACTCTGTCGACAATTCCTATTGTCTCCTTTTTAGAAATATTTTCATCAGCGAGGCAATATCTCAGAACAGTTATAATTTGCATTTTAATGACCATATGCAGTAACTATCTTTTTATGTCCATCTGTGCATTTTCTTTGGAGAAATGTTTAATCCCTTGCTCATATTTGTTTTGTTTTGAGACACAGCCTTATTATGACCTAGCTGGTTTGGAACTCAGTATGACCAGAATGGCCTATAACTTAATTTTTGGAATGAGGTTAAATCACTCTTATGTTGAGTAATGAGGAGTTCTAACATCAGCACCATACTTGCTGAGGACTTCATGTCTGACATGTTCAAAGAGGGATTTCTGAGGTTGAACTGTGTTTCCCAAAATGATATGCTGATGCTATAAACTCCTGTTCCTGCCATTGCGACATTATTTGGAAAAGGGTCTTTGCAGATATAATCAAGTTAAAATTAGGGTCTTTAGAATGGACCCTAATCCAAGGTAACTGGTATCACTATAAAAAGAGAGAACATTGAATATAAATACATACAGAACACATACAAACAGAAAGTAACCATGTAGGCTGACACAGAAACTAAGAGTTGTGCTCTATAGACATAAGAAGGCCTGGAGCTTCCAGAAGCTGAAAAGGCATGGAAAGTCCCTCCCCTAAAGACATCAGAGGGAGTTTTAGACTTCCAGACTCAGAACAGAACTCTAGAAATTTAACTAATTCAAAAACACTTTGTGGTAATCATTTCAGCAATATTAGTAAACTAATAAAAGCTGTGAATGTAAGGCCTGTTCTTACTCAGCGCTTTCTGGGCTTCTTTCTTCTAACAACATCCACTCTGAATTTCAGAAGTCTGTATGCCTAAGACTATAACATCTCACCCAGTGAGTGCCTCACTTTCTTTGTATGTTTCCATAGTTAGGAACATTTCCTAAAGGCTCACAGATTAAAGGCTTAGTCTCCCAAGCTATTATCTTATTGGGATGTGGTAGATCCTTTAAGAGGTGGGCCTTAAGGGACAAAGTTAGGTCACCAGCAATAATGCCTTTGTTGAAGATATTGAGACCTTAGCCCCTTCTTGACTCTTTTTTTCTTCATGGCAACCATTAGGTGATGAGCCCTTCTTTACCATGTTCTTACTGTAATGGACCATGCTACCATAGTTCAAAGCAAGAGTCAATTAAACATGAACTGAGACTTCTGTAACTATGAATTAAAATACACCTTTCCTCCTTTCAAATCACTATCTCAATTATTTTGTCATAGAAACAGTCAATCAGAAAGCTGACATGCATGTTCTCTTGCTTATTCTGCAGGAATAACACATCTTTTCCACATAATCATGTTATATTTCTGTTAATTTCAATCAAAAATTAAACAATTATGGTCAAGCCTTTTAAAGCTAGGCAATATTTTGATGGTGTGGATTTGTTGTAGAGCATTTGCCTAGCATATTTAAAGCTTTGAGTTCAACCTGTAACACACAAAACACAACCAAAAACCAAATCAGGAAGTAATAGATTTGATGTCTTTACTGAGATCTTACTAGAAGGTAGTACTGCTGTTCTAGAAGTCTTGAAGAGATATTGTTGCCAACTCACCCTGGATTACAAGTATAACTAATACTGGATGCAAACCGAGTGTCTGTGTGTACATGTACCACGCCATTCTGAGGATCTGCAGGAGTTTTACATTGTCTACCTGTGAGAAAGAAAGGAACCAAGTAAAGTAAACTAAACTTTCCTTAGTTTACAAAGTTCTGATCTGACTATAACTTACTGTAGAGAGTATTTTTAATTTTAATATTTCACAGGTTTTGGCACTTTGAGAAAATTCATCACACATTACTTTCCAGAAAAACTCCCACCCAAATTCTTTCTTATTGACTCATATTGACTCCTAAAAACATCTATACTTCATTTACTACCAAAGCATTCTTCTAAATATTCCAATTCACAGGCCTCAAAGTCTGGGATGTTTTTCATCTCTTTGTCATTAAATATACTTTTCTTTGCTTCAGAATCATTAATTACTTAGTGACACTTGTACAAAGTCGGACACCCTAAGTAAAATATCCTGAGGATATTTCCCCTTAATCATGTTCTGTGACAGTCACTCTTATAAAATTTATTAAAAGTTAAAACAGATGCACAGAATAAAAAGATATGACCTATAAGAATGATCCATGTGTTCTATATACCTTAGCTAAGATTATTGATGATGTGTCATAACCTAAGATCTAGACAAATGAGGCCAGCTCTATTTCATCATGAAGGAGCTTCCACTGTAGCTACTCACGTTTACACACATCTTCAGCACTTGTCCAGACTGAGTTTTGTTGGCAGGTGATGAAGAACTGCTTCCTGTTATACCCTGGGCGACATTCATACTTCAAAGATGTTCCAATGGGAAACTCAGGTTCATCAGTTCGATTTAAAAGCATGGCAAATGGAAATGATGGGGCCATACACTGGCCTGGAGAAGGAGATACAACAGCATAACATTTAATGAAAGAACTTACATCATCCCTCATCACTCTGTTTTCCAACTACCTCTAATGACCCATGATCAGCATTCAGGATCAGCACTTTGGTCAAGGCGAAAAAAATAATAAAATTCAAAAACTGAAACTATATTTCAGTTTGTGAATATATTTTCTGATATATGTTTTGATTTAACTTCTATACTCAGTTATTTTCCCTTAGGCTTAGCAAGATTAATTGCCAGTTAGGGTCAAATAATATGTAATCAATAATTATCTATTGGAAAAAATCTTTTTAATTTAGCTTTGGAAATATTACATTTTTGTTATGACTTTTCCTTCTAATACGCCCAATTAATTCAAATTATGAGTAGATTAAAGCATACAAAAAATTCTGGGCAGCATATTTCTACCTATTTTTGAATACTACATCTTATTTTGCGTATTAACTGCATCTTATTTTGCATATGGTCAGCTTTATGCAATATGTATGTTAGTATAAAATTCTTTTACATACTTAATTTTGATGGGTCTGCTTATTATACTAGAAGCTAAAAAGTCACATTCAAATATTCCATTTTAAGTATATTTGTGTATTTCTGTTCATTATGCCCACCTTTTATTTTATATATTGTATCATTAAAACATCTAAATTTAAATTTTTATATTTCATAAGATTAACCTTTTCATAAATCTTGTTTTGTGTTCTGTTTTGTGAAATAAAGCTAAATAAAATAGCATATTTAATAATCCAATATATCAACTGGTTAATTTTTCAAATTTTTGTTTGTGTCTGTGGTTGGTGTGGATGAGTCTGTGCATGGTTTTGCATGTGTGTGGTTGCAGATGCATATGCTTGTTTAATTATCCTCTATCACTTTTCTAACTTTTTCATCAAAGCAGGGCCTTTCGGTGAAACCCAGAACTTGCTGATACGGTTAGTCCTGCTAGCCAGCTTGCTCTAGGGATCCTGTCTATACTTTCAGAGTCTGGAATTACAGGTAGGCAGTTACACTCACCTAGTAACCTGCTTTCTCTAACCACAGATAACTTTTAGAATGTCACACAATTATCATACAAATGTCAGTCTTTGTTATCTCTTTGGTGTAGCTTTACAAAGCATAGTTACTTTGAGAGTCACCTAAGTTGCATGTATTTCCTTGCTGAGAAATATTCAGTTAGATATGCCATAATTTAAATAAATATGGCATAATTGAAGGGAAATTTTATTATTTCCACTTATTGGCCATTACCAATAATGCAGCTAGGAAGGAGCTGGAGAGATAATTCAGCAATTAGGAGTACTCTCTGGTCTTCCAGAAGACCCAGTACCCACATGGCAGCTACAACTTTCTGTGACTCCAGTCTCAGGAGATCTCATGCCTTCTTCTGATCTCTGTAGATGTTATATGCATACGGTGCACAGACATACATGCAGGCAAACACTATACGCACTATAATAGAGATAAAATAAACATAGAGAAAATCTAAAGAAAACAAAACAAACCACTGAGCTGTAAAAACTAATATAGATGTCTCTGTTGGGCACAAATTTTAAATTAATTAATTAGTTAATTAATTAATGTTAGATTCTGACTGCAGTTTCCCCTACTTCTCTTCCCCAGTCCCTTCCCACTTGGGCACAGATTTTTATTTCTCTTAACTAAAAATCTGGAAGTAAAACACCCAGTCACATGATAGGAATTTTTTTTGAGACAACATTGAGCCGCTTTCTACAAGTAGTGTTTTATCTGCCAGTGAACAACACATGACAATTTGAATTACTTCACTAATTGTTAACAATTGGTATAGTGTGCCTCACTTTTAACTGTTCTTACTCATTTATATTGTTAGCTTATCGTGTTTCGTTTTGTTTTTGTCCTGGATGTTATAACCTATTCAAATGTTCCATTTGAGGCACTGATTGATTCATCCTGAGTCATCAGTACTCATGACCACTTCCATGACTTTACTAGAGTATAAGCTGTCAACCTGAGCTACTCTGCTCCCATTCTACATACTTCACTCTTCAGTGGAGATTCTGTAAAGATTTTGCTTAAGCAATTTTATCAGTTAAAATAAAAAGCTTACAATAAAAAAAATATAAATATGGTATGCATACATATTAAAGGAATGTCATACAAATGGAATAAGCATTTTATTTATTATTAATGTGTTACTGTTTTGTTTTTTTGAGAGGCTTTCTCTGTGTAGCCTTGGCTGTCCTGGAACTAGACTAGGCTGGTCTCAAACTCCCAGAGTTCCACCTACCTCAGCCTTCAAAAGTGCTGGGATTAGGGGTGTGCACCACCATCACCTGGCTTGGAATAAGCATTTTAAATACTTTGCTAGATATAATGATTTAATATCAATAGCTAACACTGAGTGACAAGATATTATTGCAGATTTTGTTAACAGTGGTGTATATTAAAGCTGTATTTCAACTAGTACTCTTGATACTGTCTAGATTTTTGTTGGTGGTGGAGGTTTTTATCTAATATCACCTCTTCCTTTGAGAGTCTTTCACATACAATTTATGTATGTGTATCATTTGGCATGTAAAAGGTAGTCAGTGAAACTACCTGTGTTCTGGAATTAGCCTTACTATAATCATATTCAGAGAGTATTTCTGATGTGCAGGACATTTTGGAAGTTGTTTTTTCTAAGTGAAGTTATTTTTGCTAATATTAGGTAATATAACCCATAAATCACACATCTGTGAGTATGAAAACTGAGATGCATCATGAAGCCCAAAATACAGACTCTAATTCCTCTTCTTTTTCTTGTTATCTTCATCAGCAGAGTTAACAGAACTGATCCTACACAAGTATCTCCGGGCATGTGGCCTGCGGTCTACCCACCTCCAACAGTATTCTAGTAACACTTCACCACTGTGCCGTTTTACAGCCCTAAATGTGATTCACTTCAGTGAATGGCCTGTATGAGCCTAAGAAGAAAGTATATTCTACTGTTGTTGGAGGATTCTACACTTGGCAGTTCTACTGGTGTTGCTGAGTTCTGCTATGTCTCTACTGTTTTTCTGCCTGTCCTATCAGTCTAGTTCTAGCAGAGTGGTATTAAAGCTTCCAACTCTAAGAATGGTTTCATTTATTTCTGCTCACAGGTCTGCCTACTTCTGCTTCATC
The DNA here is from genome assembly GCA_028658305.1 of Pachyuromys duprasi. Classification (NCBI taxonomy): domain Eukaryota; kingdom Metazoa; phylum Chordata; class Mammalia; order Rodentia; family Muridae; genus Pachyuromys; species Pachyuromys duprasi. The sequence continues at coordinate 64,193 of CM053759.1, read as the reverse complement.
CGTTTTAATAATATTGTCAAAAGCAGCATGTGGACACTTAATTGACTTGCTGGATTCAAGCTCATCTGCTGTACATGCAGACTGTAAACCCACAACCAATTTGTCTCTGTATACCTTCAAGGTGAAGCTCCCACCATTCTTTGTTTACATCACAAAGTGCTCTGGCCAATGGAAGTATTCAGTTAGTAGTTTCTTCATTTCATCTCTGCTAACTAAAGTACTCCATGTCTTGAGTCACATTTAAAGCTTACTATGATAACTTTGGTAAGTTTCGGTTTTAATTTGTTTGCAACTGTTAATGCCTGGGGTTGTTGATAACAGTAGCCTAATAAATATGGCCAAACTGTAGCAAAGTTTCAGCAAGAGGATGACAAAGCCACAAAGATCCCTAAGCAGTGACAGGAGACTCCCCAACTTTCTTGATATACTTCTTCACTAAAAATAAAACCTTAAGTCTGATTACATATCGTCACCAGTCCAGTTACTCTGTGTGCCTAGGGAGATAAAAAAAAATTTAAGCACAACTTTTTGAGGAAATTTTTCTGTTTTCTCTGCTTTCTTAAAAGAGAAGGTTCACTTAATACATGCAATGGGTCTAGTGGGAAACCTTAAACCCTGAGTTAAACAAAAACACATAAGCTTGTCATTTCAACTGTTAATACGTCAAAATAATGCAAATGACTTCAAGGAAGTCTTTCTCTAAAAAAGTTCTTTTGAAGAAGAAAGGGAAATTAGAACTTTCATATTGGGTAAAATGGGCACTCTATTTTTCGTTTAACCATCACTAAAGTGTTTTATGTAAACGCTACAGTCCTTTCTACTTGAAAATATTTCATTGCACCCTAGGACTTCCTTGTTCTTCAAATCCCAACCTGGGGTGGGAGTGGAAGGATCTTCTGTATAGTAGGAATCCAAGTAAGTTGATGATGATTTGGGGTGCACAGTCCCAAGACAAAACAGTTTTCAAGTGACAACTGCATCCCTGGGTCTCTTTGTCTAGGCTTTCAGAACAAATGCATAGGTAATGTCTCCAAGATAGAAATAAATTAAGCAGCAAGACTTGGGTTAGCCATTTAACAACAACAATTAAATAGCAACACCACGAGAGACCTAAGTATCTCCTTTTTACATACTAACTTTCCTCACAACCAAATTCTAAAATTAGAAATTGAGTCGCAAACCGTCCCCACCCCTTTCTATCACTCAAGTTATAGAAAGACAAGTATTCGGTAAAGACAAGTACTCTGTACATCTAATAAAGACAAGCAGCTGGGAGACCAAGCGTTCCTGCCGGCTGAGTACCACCCAAGATCTGGGTTGAAAGCGCTCCACACTCAACCATGGGGAAGGGGAGCTGGGAACCCAAAAGGACGCCAGACCAGCCTGCGCTGAGCCCATTTACTTCGGGTCCCGGTAAACCGCGCATGCGGGCCGCCCAGAGCCTCCCCGTGGCTCACCCCAAGTAGACCACGGCAAGAACAGCAGTAGGACCGCCAGCTGGATTGCTCCGCGACAGGAGACTACAAGGTACCCCACGTGGCCCAGCGGCTCTAAGTTCCGAGAAGAAACCTTCATTTTCTTCACACTGTCTCAAGCACAGTTCTACAGCACAGCGGGGTAGAAGGCAGCCCCACCCAGAATGCGGGAAATGGCGCTGGGTTCCGGACCACAGTTTCCTCTAGTTGGGCGGGGCCTTGTTTACTCCAGGTTCCGGGGATTTCTGGGGAATTTCTTCTGGGAAAGCGCCTGGGGACTCAGAGACAGGATCAAAACCTAACAAATCAGCTTCAGGATGTTTTCTATTTGTAAGCATCTTCTGTTCCAAAGAAAGCAAGGCATTATGGGAACTTGATTTGCATATGACCTTGTATTGCTCACGTTTTTTCAAAAATTCGCAAGGGTGGAGCCTGTTTGGATTATGCAGCAAAGTTACACGGCTGGTTCACAAGTCTCGCCTTGCAACTGGTTCCACGTGGGAAGTTTTATTAGGGGAGGGGAGTCACAGAGGCCATCTCTGGGCAGGGTAGGAGAAGGAGAGAGACGGAGTGGGGGAGGGAGGGAGAGGCAGGTGGTGCAGAGTTCTCTTAGAAGGTAACCCAGAGCATGTGCAAGTGTTTTCAGGTGGTCTGTAGGTGGCCTCACAGATGCCTGATATTTCGTTTGTCAGGTCCCGTGGGGCTGGCCGTAGAGATGCCTGGTTAAGGATCCTAACATTCCTCCATTTATGTTTTATTAAAAACTGAGGCGCTAAGAAGGGGGTGATGGTGGGGAGGGCATAGGGTTGACCTTTGCTCTTCAAGATACTTCCTGCTGATTGTCATTCCAGGGTATAGCTGGTCCCCATCATCACGGTTGATTGGAAGGTCATTGTCTGTGAGCAGAGGTTGATAATCCTGTAAGAGTAACTGATTAATGGTTTTGTTAGAGAATTTTTGCATTTGTTGGAGGAATGTAGAGAAGAAGTTAATAAAGCAGGGTGCAAAAAGCAAAAGCAGAAAGATGAGCAGCAGAAGAGGTGTGAGGAAAGACAGAATCCATTTCCAAATGGGGTTCTCAAAGGCCCAAGAACTAGAGGCCTCAAGCTGTTCCTTTCGCTTTTGTAGATTTGTCTGGAGTTGAATTTTGTCTTTTACTGTACCCAACTGGCTGACATAAAAAAACAGCATTCCTCCTGGATGAAGATGCAAAGTCCACCTTCTTTAGCTGTGAGGAGATCCAATCCTTGACAGTTTTGAAGGACTACTGCTGCCAGTGAGTCGCTCTGTCCTTGGAGAGTTAGTATTGTCTGAGCCACTTACTGGAGGTCCTTGATGAACTGGGAAGAAAGCGGATAATACAAAGTTAGTGAAGTGGCTAGTCCTGCTGTCCCAGTCTGGACAGCTGCTATGATTCCTGCAACAGCCAAGAGGGGCAAGATTTTAATTGCCCTATTGTCCTGCTGGGCAGCTATTGAGTCCACGACCGGGATTGGTAGGGGCTCCTTTTCATTTATTACCCCAGCTCGGGGAAGAGAAACACCAGCATGCAA
>CM053759.1:19905-60665 GCA_028658305.1 Pachyuromys duprasi | reverse complement strand
GATAATACAAAGTTAGTGAAGTGGCTAGTCCTGCTGTCCCAGTCTGGACAGCTGCTATGATTCCTGCAACAGCCAAGAGGGGCAAGATTTTAATTGCCCTATTGTCCTGCTGGGCAGCTATTGAGTCCACGACCGGGATTGGTAGGGGCTCCTTTTCATTTATTACCCCAGCTCGGGGAAGAGAAACACCAGCATGCAAACTCCTGACCAACCTGCAGGCAGACAATGGTAGACCTGAGTACCACAAAGAATCGAGATATTATAGCAGTAGGGCATTGGGGTTGAGATGGGGTATCAAGGATTATAGTTTTATTACAGCCTAAGGAATTTAGCATTCCTACAGAGTTGTCCCGGATGCCTTGAGACAGCTTGCCACACCAAAGAGAGTGATATGAAAAAGGTAGGGGGTTGTGGCAACATCAGAGTCAGGGCAGTTAGTGAATGGTAAAGTAAGATTACTTGACAGAGTCACCGGAGAAGCTGTCAGCGGTAGTTCTGAGTTGGTCCCAGGTGGGACACACAGCCAGCAAGCTTTAAAATGGCCTGGTTGGGTTACATCGAGGAGCTTATATGCCGAGGTCAGAGTCTGAAGTAGGAGACAAAATGACAGGTTTGTATTATTTAGGAGGGGGGATGTCAGAGAGGTAATGACCTTAGAGGAGTGTTTAATTACCTTCTTTACTTCTCCCATCCCCAGGGATTGGGTAATTGGGACATATTTTCTCTGGATATGGGTGGTACTTATCAAAAAATTGGGCGTGGAGTGGCAGCAGAGTTTTCCAACAACACCTGTTTCCCATCTGTGATCCCAAGGGTCTCAGATGTGTAAGTAGAGAGTCCTTTTGTACAGGTGAAGGAGCTTCTTCTGTGCTGGTGTGTGGATTTGGCAAGACCATTATGGGCAGCCTCCAAATCCATTTGGCCATTTTTTGCAATAATCTTTTGTTTGATCAAAGAGGAAGCAAATAAGAGAGGAGGAATAGATGTGAGGGTGATAGCTATTTCAATAGGCTCCTGACAGCCTCCCATAGAGCAATATCCCGACCCTATTTGGAGGGACTGTTGATTGTCAATGATGGTTTCTTGAACCTCAAATCTCCATATGTAGGGAATGCCTTGGACAGAAACAGGCAAGAGGGAGAGGAGGAAAAGTACATCTCCAATCCAGTAGGGTCGAACACAGCCGCTGGAGTGAGGCCTCATTTCTCTGGAACCAGAGGCAAGGTGGTTGACCTTGGCATCTTCTGGAGCTTGAGGGAGCAGGGTCCTGTTGGAGTTGACATGTAGGAAGGGGGGTTATCTTGAAGTGGGGGGTAAAAGGCTTGATGTCATATAGATGAATCCAGTGAGGGAAGCCCTCAACTGTGGAGGTCACAAGAATCAACTTGAAAGGGCCCTGCCATTTAGGAGAAAGAGATGAGGGACTTTGGTCTGGAGGGGAAAGAAGGACCTGGTCCCCAATGTTAATAGAAAATGAACTGGGGTTAGTTTGTGGCTGTGGTAAACAGTGGTCAGTAAAGTTCCATAAAAGAGAACAAAGATGACAAAGTAAGGGAGTAAGGAAGTGGTCAGGGAGAGGCGAGGATTTGGCTGAAAGACCAGGAATTAGGACTGATCTTCCAAACATGAGCTCAAAAGGCAAGATGGGTAGAGGTATTTTTGGGGAAGACCTTGAAGCCTGAAAAGGGCCGGGGGGTGGGGGGGTACTTTTACCCAACTGAGGTGAAGCTCTTGTGATAGTTTAACAAGAGTATTTTTTAAGGATTGGTTAGTTCGTTCTATCTTTCCTGAGGACTGGGGATGGTATGGGATATGAAAATACTAAGGAATATTAAGGGCTTTAGATAAGGCCTGGGAAACCTGAGAATTGAACTCAGGACTGACTGACTGGAGGGTGGTGGGGATTCTAAAACATGGGATAATCTCATGGAGAAGGAAATCAGAAACTGTCTGAGCTCTTTTGTTAGTAGTGGGGAAATGCCTCCACCCATCCAGAGAATGTGTCCACCAACACCAGGAGGTACCGTACACGTTTGACTGTTGGCATGGGGTAAAATCAAGTTGCCAGTCAGTCCCTGATAACCTAATCAGTAGGGAAAGGGGAGCTACAATATCCTGAGTTAGGATCTGAAGTCCAGCAAATTTTACAAGAGGTAGTAATAGTCTTTAGGAAAGGCAAGTCCTCAAGGTTGGGCTGCAGGTGGGTCTTAACAAAGTTAGACAAAGCTTGACTGTTAGCATGAAAGAGCTGGTTTAGATAGATTCTGATGTGTATCAGGAGACGACAGGGGAGATGTGGGTGGTAGTGTAAGGATGTCCTGTGGTGGATGAGACGATCCTAGGCCTTTAGAGGCCGCAGCCTTAGCTGCCTCGTCAGCCCAGTTATTTCCTTTGGAAATGATGGAATCTGTCCAGTGGGACTGACAGTGGACATTCCGATGGCTGTGGGAAGGTGGAAAGCTTCTAGCATGGCCATAATTTGGCCTGCATTGGTTACAGATCCTCCCTTTGTTGTAAGTAACCCATACTCTCTCCAGATGGCAGCATGGGAGAAAAGACTATAAAAGGCATATTTAGAGTCTGTGTAGATGTTAAGGGATTGTTCTTGGGCCAATTGGAAGGTGCGGGTAAGAGCTATTAGTTCGGCCTGTTGAATAGTGGTGTGGGCAGGGAGGACTTGTGCCTCAACCACCTCAGTACCTGACACTATTGCATATAGCCTGCTTTTTGAGCTCCCTCGTGTAAGAAGGAGCTGCCATCTGTATACCAGATATAGATGGTCTGAGGCAATGTGCCCTCCCGTATGTGTGAGGGGTAGGGCAATAGTTCCTCTAAAGTTTCAATGCAAGAATGAAATGGGAAGTGGTCAGAGTTAGGTTGAGGAAGAAGGTTTGAAATATTAAGGGATGGGCATGGTTGGAAAAATAATAGAGTCTTCTGTTAGTGCCACCTGGAGGGAAAGAACTCTGGAGGGACGTAGAGTTTGTAAGCCTTTATACAATAAAGAGTAAGACAGATTGTGAGAAGAGAGTAATGGGTGACACAAAAGTTAGTTTTTTGGACTCTTGAAAAAGGAGCTCTTTAACCACTAAGGCACAAATGAAAGGTGCCCATCCTTGGACAGTCAGGTCTAATTTTTTTGATAGGTATGCTAGCTACAGGTACAAAGGCCCTACTGTCCCAGTTGGTAACCCAGGGCTCCAATGGCATATCTCTCTTTTTCTATTACATAGAGGGAGAAGGCACAGGTTAAGTCTGGAAGATGTAGAGCTGTGTGAGGGGCCGCACTCACATTCGCCATTACAAGATGGCGCTGATATCCTGTGTCCCAAACCGATAAACAAGAAAGCTGCACATGTGCAAAGGAAATTTCCACTCATTGTGCTCTGCCTCTCCCGTGGCGTCACCCCGCCTGATGAGTTACAGCCAATCAGAGGCTGACACATCCTAAGCGGAGGATAGTTTTCTGTATAAGGGCTGGGTTTCTGCCGCTCAGGGTCTCTGTCTCTACTCATTGTAAGCTTATGCTCTCCCTCTCAAGATGCATTAAAGCTTTACTGCAGAAGGATCCTCTGTGTGCCTCGTCGTTCTTGCTGGCGAGATGGTAACGCGTACAACAGAGCTGGGGCTTCAAGAGCCTGTGGGAGCCTCTGAAAGGGCCTAAGAAGGGGTTCATGCAAGGGGCCTAAGGCTGCCTCATGTAAGGGATGGGTAAGGAGGGAAAAGGAAGGACCCAGGACTGTAAGAAACCAGCTATTCCCAGAAACAAAATTTCTTCTTTAGTAGAGGGAACTGCTAGAGACTGTATTAGGTCTTTTCTATCTAGGGTGATGCTCTTGTGGGTTGGGGTTATTATTAGTCCCAGATAAGTTACTTCAGAGGTGGACAATTGGACCTTGGAGGATGAGACCTGATAGCCCCTTCTGGATAGGAAATTTAGAAGACCAGAGGTGTTAGTTTGGCTAACTTGTAGGGGTGAGCTGCAGAGGAGAAGATTATCTAAGTATTGTGTAAGTTTATATTTAGGGAGAGATAAGGAGAGATTAGAGGCTAGGACTTGGCCAGAATCCCAGGCTTTCCCGGAATCCCTGGGGTAGGATGGTCCAGGTAAATTGAGTAGAAACAAGGTGTCAGGGCCAGTCCAGGTGAAGGTAAAGATATTTTGTGACTGGGCGTCCAGGGGGATAGAGAGATCCAGAACTGAAAAATGGGAGGTACCTGAGGGGATAGTGGAGAGGAGAGTATAGGGGTTTGCTACAACAGGGTGGAGGGGGACAACTGCAGAATTGAGAAGCCAGAGGTCTTGAACCAGGCAATAGGTTCCATTGGGCTTTGTAACTGCAAGTATAGGGGTGTTAAAAGGAGGTGAAGGAATTTTTTTTTTCTTAGAAGGGCAGCGATAATAGGCTTAAGTCCCCTGAGGCTCTTGAGAGGATGTAGGTATTGAGCTTGGGGTTTATACCGGGTGGGATCCTGTAACTGAATGACCACAGGGGAATGGTGCCTAGCGACAAAGGGGTTTTGGACATACCAGACTTGGGGGTCCACTTGAAAGGCTGGTAAAGGAAGTGATATGTCACAACTAGTAGGTAGGATAGCTAGGAGGAGGAGAGAGGACAGTGGTGAGCTTGGGGTCAGGCAAATGGGTGGAGTAAAGGAGATAGAGGCTCTCACTTTGGCTAAAAAGTCCCTTCCTGGTAAGGGAAGAGGACAGGTTGGCATCACTAAAAAGAAATGACTCAAGGGAACACCCCTGAAAATACAGTTGAGTGGTAGAGGCTGGCAAGGCTGGCAAGGCTGTCCCCCTACCCCGACAATAGAGGACCTAGGAGAGGTTGGTCTCCAGTACTCCATCAGGAATAAGTAAGTGTCTCTGGTGTCCACAAGGAAGGAGATGGGCCACCCCAATACCATGATAATTACCCATGGCTCCCTGCTAGTGATGGAAGTAGTCGGGTCAAGGGAACCTGGACACCTTCAGTCGTCCGTAGCTAGGCCTAGGATATTGGCGGAAGGGCGATCTGGGAGTGATGCCTCCATATCATGGGAGAAATGATGACAGTCAACACCCAGTGTCCCTCTTGGTGGCATTTTGGACATGGCCCCAGTGGCTTGCAGGGGGTTAGGACAAAACCAGGCCCAGTGACCTTGACCACATTTGAAACAGAGACCCAATGGTACTCATTCCTTAGGAGGCAAGGGAACCTGTGTAGTCTCTGAGGCTGGCCGGATGGCCTTGGCCAGCATTTGGTTTTTTTTTCTTGCAGGCTTTTAAACAGTTGTCAGCCCTGCCTAGTGGACAGTGAATAAGAACCTATCTCCTTATGATGAATTCAGATGTAGCATGTGGCTGGTGTAACAGATGTAACAATGAGTTAATCAGACATAAATTTTACAAATATGTAGATGTAAAAACCACAGCTCTTATAATTAAAAGGAATAATAGTTTTTTTTAGAAGAATAATAGTTTATTCTGGAGCCATTTTGAGTGGTCATGGCCCTGGAACAATGATTTAGGTTATCCCAAATTTAATGTTTCAATGTGGAAGCAGTTTTACAAAATTTTTATGGTTTTACAGAGCAGAGAAAGTTTAAAATCAAGGCAGGTTTAAAATACACAGGTGGGTACATCTAAGAAGCAGGTATGTCAAGATGGGGAAAGCTTTTCTATAGGCTCAAGATGCTTCCTGATAGCACTCAGGATTGGCAGAAGCTAATTGCCTACTAAGTCAATAGACTCTAACAGATTGTTTGTGGGGCTTTTTGGTTTTGGTATGCTTTGTTTTTCTGAACCTATTGCATCGAGATGTTAGTTCTGACTTAGCTCAGGATTAGCCTCTGAACCTGCAACATTGCAGCCTTTCCACAGTACTGAAATTCTAATTAGCCAATCAGTCTTTATAGAAACAGATAACTTTCAGGAATTTTCTTTCTACAACCAGACGCAGTTTCTTCCCAGAAATTTTTGTTCACAAATATGTCAATGCTGTTCAGCCTAGTTTAGGATGGTGCAATAATGAATGAGGAGACAAGCCAGGAGGCTTGCCATCATCCAAGTGTGATCTAGTGACAGGTGATAGTTACTAAGATCCCAGAAATGTAATAAACAGGGTTTGTATTGCATTTTGATTCTTTTCTTAATAATGATGATGAGAACAGAAAGAGAGAGAGAGAGCCCTACTCAGAGATAGGTGGTGGAGGTGCTTATTGAAATAACAAATATGGAGGGCCAAGTTTAGAGAACAGGATTAAGAATTCAAAGATTCTAAGAGAAATAGAGCATGTGAACAAAAATGTCCACATTCTGTTTTCAGAACCTGTTGTACTTTATATAGCAAGTGGTATAAGAAAGTTGAGGAACTGAATCCACTTAACTACAATATAGCTTCTTCTTCCATACTCTTTTTGAGAATAACTTAAATGCTAATTGGGTCTTACAGTGCTAAATCTAAAGTGCTGGCAGGACTGGTTCCATCTGAAAGCTCCAGGGAAGAACCTGTTTATTTCTTCCACCCTACAGAGGCTGCCATCATTTGCTCTTGGAGGCAGCAACTCCATCTCTGTCCTCATCATTCTCCCTATCTGATCTAGTAGCAAGTTCTTATAAGGTTCAGTGGGGGGGGGTCCCTAATTTTTGGTAACATTTGTATTTTTGCTTGATGTCCCCACTGTTCTTTAATCAATTTACTATTTCATTATAAATGACTTCCATATGAATTGTACTGTGTTAGCTGTTGAATAAATTACTATTAAATTATAAACTCTTAAGACCCTAAAATTGTATATACTATTTAGGAAATCACTGACTTCAGAAAGACAAAATCATGTAAGATTTTTTAAAAATACAGTTTATTTGAATGATGAATGTATCTATTACCAAATGGAATTTTATAAAAAGCTGAAGCTTATGAGAAAACTTCTAAAGAAGTAACCGAAGCTTGAATTAAAACTCAGCTCCTATATTTTCCAAATCTTGTGCAAATCAGAATTACAGAATGGTTGTGGATAGGCAAAAAAAAATATGCAGTATTGTGAGAAAAACATTAGCCCAAGTGAGTATACTTAACCAAATCACAGAAGGAATTTTCTATTAAAGTCAGTGTTTCCAGTAAGGTGTGCTCATCATAACCACTAGAAATATTTAAAATGCAGGAGTGTCCAACATTTCTGTTTCTCCAACATGCATTGTCATCTAAAAAGTTCACGATTGAGAACTGTATAACCAAGTTACATAATAAAAGTTACAAAAGGAAATCTCATGATATTTTAAGTAAATTTTTGATTTTGTGTTGGACTATATTCACAGCTAATCTGGGCTTCATGTGACTCACAGGCCACAGTTTGAACACCCCTGGTAGATGTTGAAAGCTTCATGGTAATCAAAGCATAACAATGAGTAGGCTACTTTTAAAAAGATGGAACTACATATAAAGATGGGTTCTCCTTAAGAAGCTTATACTTGCAGTGTCATTTACAGTTCCATACCCACAGCCTGGCTTCAATCAGATCACAAATAGGGCTTCATAAAAGAGGCCTCGCTACACCGTAGCTGTAAACTCAACTTTATCTTCAAACAAACCTCTACTCTGCTTAAGAATAAATTGCATGTAAAAAAATTACAGCTTACGAACTTAGTTCACTGATGCTTCAACCACTCAAAGATTCACTGTTACTCAAATGCTTTCTTTCTTATCAGTCTTCATTGCAATTCCAAACCATGAGACACACTGAAACAGATTATTACTGTGTAGATAACAATGTGACTAATGTAATTCATGTTTAAATAACATGAGTAGAGCACCAACATTCTCTCTATTTGACAATTACAACCATTAATCAATTAGATGGTATCATTCTATTAGGAAGTACTGCAGATATGAACACATAACTATATTTTATGCTGATAAATACAAATAAAATAAAAATCATTGCTTATCTAACAAATATATAATAGCTTTTCTTTGGGCCCCTTGATTTGAGGGTGGGATTCCTCTGATATATGTTCCCTTTCTCCTCTGTTCCTTTGCTAAAACTCTCCAGGAGCAAGTAACATTTTCCTCTTCAAATACTACAATAGCTTTCTGTACTTTGCCTATGACACTTATTCTTACTTTATTATATGTATGTCTTCTTTTTCTACTAAAGTAAGTCCAAGAGGACAGAAGGTATCTGTCAAATACATAGGGATCCGTTTAAAGTCACAACTGATCAAAAATTCTTTTTTAAAGAATTTATGCATAGTTATGTGTGCCTGAGTATATGTATGTGCACTACATGCATGCAAAAGCTCACAAAGTCAATAGAAGGCATCAGATCCTCTGGAACTGGAGTTGCAGATAGTTGTGAGCCACCATGTTGGTTCTAGGAATTAAGCCTCTGCAAAAGCAATAAGTAGTTTTAACCTCTGAGCTATTCATTTTTCCATACACTAATCCTAAATTCTGTATCCTCTTTTCCTTTTTTATTTCTCTTTAATAATGTTTATTCTTATTCCTTTTGTCCAGGTTTTTTTTTGAAACAGGGTCCCACAAAGCCCACCTTGCATTCACTGTGTACCTAAGGCCAACCTTAAATTCCTGCTCTTTCCTCTACTTCTCAAGCGCTAGAATTATAGGCATGTGTTACCATGTCTGACTTTATTTCATTCTTAATTATTTTTAAATTATTCTTAATTATTTTATTAATCACATTTGTTATGTATTTACTGAATAGACAAATGTTTAAAAAAAGCTAAGACCATCAGTTGGAATATGAAATGGGTAAGCTAATAATGTTGTGCATGGATATTAAAGACTGATATAAAACAGTATTTACTTAAGACCATGCTTTACAAAGACCATAAGAAAATATTAAAGCAAATCGTGACCTATATATTAGTAACTGTATTTCAGTTTTATATATACCAGCTTGTCCTGTGATCAGCTTGCTGGGTTGTATGGATCAATAGAATATACTTCTCGTGTTTCTAAATGAAGAGCTCCTTCTTTAGGCTTTGTCTTTGTAGAATAATTACTAAAAGAGAGACATAAAAAACCCATCAAATATTTACTCATTAATTGTCATTGTAGTTATATATATTGTTATTAGCTGTCTGCATTTTATCGTTCCCAGGAACTTGTATTTTCACATGTAGTTTCATCTCATTTTCCTTTTTTTTTTAATTAAAACCTTTTTTTCTTTTTCAAATATTTTATTTACTTATATTTATATGAGTGGATCTGTCTTTAGAAGAAGAGGTACTCACTCACATTCCATCACAGATGGTTGTGAGATGCCATGTGGTTCTTGGGAATTGAACTCTGGACCTTGGGAAGAACACCCAGTGCTCTTAACCACTGAGCTATTTCTCCAGTCCTTCATCTCATTTTCTTAAATATAGGCCCCAATTTTGAGGGCACATACAAAATAAATAACTTACTAGTTTGGTAATTGTTCAAGTTAGAAGCTGACACTAGATAACTTACTACTCTCATTTATAAAACAATGAAACCTTAAATGCATTTCAATTAGTAGAAAGTAAATTTTATTAATTTAGAAAATGGAATTGAAATAAACTTAGAAACTTTTTAAAACATGCCTGTTGCTTGGCATGGTGGCACACATATTTAATCCTAGCATTTGGGAGGCAAAGGCAGGCAGTTCTCTGTGAGTTTGAGGCCAGAGTGTTCTACAAAGCAAGTTCTGTGTGCTAGAGTTGTCACACAGAGACACCCTGTCTGAAAAACAAAAACAAACAAACAACCCAACAACAACAAAAACATACCTGTTTGTTTCATATCAATTGAGACTCTAGAATTTGGGTCCCATGATATAATATGCTAACAAGTGAAAATAAGCAAACAGGAACATTCTAAATAATTTTTAGATATTCCTTTTTTTTTCCAAATTTTGCTACACATGCATTGTTCTGATAGCAAACATAGAAACCACATTTTCTATACATTTAAATTTTTAATTACTCTTGGCTAAAATTATCTAACTTCCTGTAAGAAAAGCCATGCAAAATGACAGTTCATTTTCTCTCTTTTAGATACTTTTCTCTTTTGAATTCCTTAAGTATCATTCTCCTAGCATTCCTTCTTCTCTGACGATATTTTCTCCTCCCACCTTTAGATATTACATCTCTTTGAGATCTGTTCTCATCTTACTCTCACCTTTTTTGTTCTTTGTAATCTCAAGACTTCCACTCTCTTACCTACCTAGGTCCAGACCCCTTTAAGTACTACATCACAGTTGCCTCATAACACTGCCCCACAGCCTGCCTCTTCCTTCAGTGAATCCCTTTCCCTGGAGTCGTTGTCTTTTCTTTCCACACCTAGTATGAATCACAAGGTTCAGGAAATCTATTTTTCTTCAAAGCAAAGGTACCCTTTATCAGTGCTCCAGCCTCCTGATCCTTGATCTTGCTTCTGGAAATGGAAATCTAAATACCTTATTGTAATGGGACTTTCGTTGTCTTTAAAAACTCAGCTATGTTATGTAAACATATTTTTGTATTAATCCCAGGTGTAGGATATGGGGCTATTTCAGATTGTTCACAGCAGCAGACTGTTTGCCTCATGAGGGTTCTGGGAATGGCATGAACTTTGTGAGCTTCGGATAATTTTAGTTCTGAGGACTCTGAGAGGGAATAAATACCAGAGCCCACAGAAAAGGGGAGGGGACTGGGTTCCAAGAAAGAAGGGTACTCTCCCGTGCTGCTCCTGATTGCTGTTGTTACAGTTTGATGAGAAGACATTTCTAAGATATACACACAAATACTACTTGCCCCCAAGGTACCTGATGACCCTAACCAACAGTAAGTAGCTAAAGAGAACTTTGTCTCCTCTCCCCAGTAACCTTCTTTCTCTCCTACCTGGTGTTGGGGTGTTGGAAGGGATTGGGGTGGAGAAGGGAAGTAAAGGCATAAGAAACCAAAATAAAATAGGTAAAAAATTATACACTACACCTTATTTCCTTGAAATGATCTTATAGGTCACACAGTTTCTTGTCATAGCATACAAACTTTTTCATGATTCAACTCCTCATGACCTTGCTAGATTTCCCTCAGTGCCTGCTGAGTGGAACATTGTTAGTTCCATGGATGTTAAAAAACAGTTTGTAAAAATAAAAACAAAAAAGTACTGTAATCTAACTCAAAGAGAAAAACAGGCTCCTTTATTGCCATATTTGATTCTTGTGGCTATTATGAATCTATGTAAGGAAAAAAATGGGAGTTTTAGTATTTATTAGTTCTGTTGAGGTACAGAACTCTGAAGTCCTTCTCAAATCTGAGGTTGTATGGTGCCCACCCAGGTAATTACTAGGGCATGTCTGTTATAGAACATGACCAAATGTGCAAACTTACCGTTCTCTGTGTTTTAATATCACACAGAAGCTGACACTAAACAAAATGATAACTGCTGAGCCTGCAGAAATACCTAAAGGAGAAAAATGAATATTTAATGGTAGAAAAAATATGACATATATTGTTCGGAACGGATTGTAGGGCCTACTCATAGTGGCACAGAAGATGTTAACATGATTTTCTAATAGATTTTTCTTAACCATAAATACTGAATTACTGAATAATCATAATTGAGCTGTAAGTTTTTCTAATTGTATCTAGTCCATGTTTTGTCTGCAGTACCAGGCACATGGATCACAGGCTCCAGTTAACTTTACACCAAGTTTTTTTTTCTGCTCTTTTCAGTTTCATTGGTAAATATTCTTGACCCTGTGGTGTAATTAGCAACATAGAATACTAGAATCCCATGATTTTGCATGACAATTAGTTGACTTTCAGTTGTGAAATACGCTTTGCTATAGCAGAATAAAATTACTTATTTCAGTTGTACCAAATAATAAGAACAAATGAAATGAGTCTTTCAATTTAAAACCTTGAATAAATTTTCAACTCTTACCTAAAGGGGCATTTTATAATGTGTCATGAACATTAAAAGGCCCTTAAAACATGAAATAAGGTCAGATTCTGTGTATTAAATGCAACATATTAATATGTAGAAGGTAAAACATTTATATATATTTATGAAAAATTATAAGAACTTTTCTCCAAGTATTTAAGAAAACTTACCACAAATAAGAGGAATAGTTGACCCTAGGGAGAATTTAAAAATATGAAATATCAGTCTAGCAGCAAAAGTCATGTCATCTAAGTACCATTACATCTGAAAATGTCCCAGAAGTCAACACTCAGGTCCCTCTTAGTTTACTTATGATATATATTTTACACCCACTTTTTTATTATGTCAAAATTCAATGGTTATATTCCCACTTCGATTAGGTAAGTTGTGGGAGTTTATCAATACACTCAACTTTCTAATCGGTGACTTTTAGGATCAAATGAAAATATGAACTGTTATAACATGTTAGTTGACATGTTTTTGGAACACTTCTCAAGTTGGTAAGCACTTAAAATTTAGCCAAGAGAGAAGTCCACTGTAGTTCTTTTTTTCTTTCTTTCTTCCTTTTTCTTTCTTTCTTTCTTTCTTTCTTTCTTTCTTTCTTTCTTTCTTTCTTCAAAGTAAAAGGCTGTGAGTTTTACATTTTTGCTCCTTTTGGATTATTGTGCCCCTCTTGGTGTGATGTGCCCTATCCTCAGCTATATGTTTTTTTTTTTTTGTATTAACTACTGCCTTTCAGTTAATCTGTTGTATCACTGTTCAGCGTGCCAAAGCCCTTCACTGATAAACTCTATTTCCTTCTTTCATGGGTGAGATACAAACATCTGTGACACACTTGCACTTACGGTATTTGCAGATACCCAGGGGAGGGTTCCATTGGTGGTCACCCTGGCACTGGCTCTGTGGACTTCCCTCCAAGGTATATCCATCCTCACATTCCAAAGTCACAGTAGCTCCAAACCGATATGTTTTAGCAGGCTGGAGTCCCTTCTGGATTCCATTTGTATCTTTAGGGATGCTACAGTTTACCTCTGCAATTAAAGGGATATTACTAATACAGAGTCATGATTTGTCTTTTTACCAAAAAAGTAGAAACTGCCCTTACTAGAAAAGTTATGAAATCAATTTATTTCATTATCAGTAAGCAAAGTTTCATTGGAAAGCATAAAGCAATATCCTGGGCAGTCTTTATTGTCAACCATTTTACAACAACTACCTAGCAAATTAAACTGGGTTGTTCTCTACTTGCATGTCTATGCTAACATATTTAAATAATTCTGGTCCCTTCTTTTAAAAAACACTATTTATTTTATTAAATGTTCCAAATTACTGTTCCCTTTTGATTTCTAGTCTTCATACATGCACATGAGGCATTCTCATTTCTTTGTATATATTTTGAACATATGAACCAATAGTGTTCAACCTGCAGGCTGCAGGCCACAAGCTGGTCATATCTAGCTTAAGATAGCTATGAATATGACCTAACACAAAATCATTAACATTTAAAATATTATGATATTTTTGGAAACTTGTTTGTACATTTCTTTTTAAAATATTTATTTCTCTCAATCTGTCTTCTCTCTGTTTCTCTGTATGTGTCTGTGTGTGTACAAGTACAGCAGCATATGTGTGCAGAGTGCCCTCAGAGGCCAGAAAATCCTCTTTTTGCATTAGATCATTCCAGATAATGGAGTTATAGGTGACTTTTGGGTGGTAAGAACTGAACTTGGGTCCTATGGAAGAACAGCATGCACTCTGAACCACCAAGGCATCTTTTGCCACATTTAAAACAGTTCTTGAACATGAATTTTGTATATGATAACATTGCTTCATAATAAGAAAATTAGAAATTGCCATGCCTGCTAAGAACTTGGACTTGAATCCCCAATCCTCACACAATCCAGAGTTGTGTGACTCTGGGTAAGTCACAAATCTGTCTGAGACATTGGAACCTTATCTACAATGCAGGAATAACAATAGAACCACTCTCCTATGGGTCTCATGAACATTACATGAGATAATAATGGAAGCAATGAATAGCATCTGACAAATAGTAAAATCCTCAACAATATAAACACTGACTTACTACTTTTATTTCATAAACATTGTTGATAATAATTACTTTATAAAATTTGTATAAAAAATGCCCATAATCTCAGTACCAAATAGGGAAACAGAATCAAAAGAACGTTTTGATTTTTTTCCTCAGCATGTATTCAGGATCACAAGTATGAGAACTTCCTGAACTATGCCTTCAAAGTTTCAGATTGGCACCAGCTGAGTGTTCTTACAGTTCTGGAGTAAAACGTTTGTCGTTGGTGTTTATATGAGAAGTTTGCTCTCCAGGCCACCACCCTCTTACGTGCCTCCATAGTTGGCATACATGTAGAAATAGGGTCTTCTGCCTCTGGGATACATTGAACACACTTGTGACCCCTGCCACAAGCTATGGAAAACAAATCCACCCATTGCCTTCAAGATAATAAAGTCTTGGTCATAATGTGAAAGTTCTTTTGGTTCCTGAGTCGTCTTTCTTTTTGCTGTGAGGAATATAATCAAATTCACAACCTTCTTGCATTAGTCTCCCCATTTACAGCAGTTTTATCATGTGCCATTATACCAGCTTTTCTCTTCTTCAGGACTTATCTTAAAAGATTTTAATGGAAGATTTTAATATACCCCTTAGTAAAAGCTTTGGTTAGTTTCTTTGAAAAAATAATTGTTAAGACAAACAAGTGGTTTGCTCTGGTGAATAACTTAGTAAATTCTGGTGTATTTTCCATAGAGGTGAGGAAGTACTAATAAAAAAGCCTTCTTTATAATTTATATTCACAAGCATATGACTGAAGGCATAGGGATGTTTTATCAAATGCACTCTTAGCATAACTATAGCAATGGTATGACTATAACCTTTACTTAGAAATTATAAAAATCACTTCAACTTTCTACATATAAATGACTAAATGATTATTAGCCATATAGTTATATCATTTTTATTTTAAGATTTGAGATTAATGTATTAATTGATTAAATGTACTTAATTAAATCAGACAATTGATCTCGAACAATTTTAAGCTGAAAATGCTTAACAAAATGTATATACTTGGGACAAAGAACAAGGAACAAAGCAGACAAAGTACCTTTGCAATAAGGGGCAGGTTGGTTCCAGGTACCCTCATGAGTACAGATAAGAAGTGCCTCTCCAGCCAGGAGGTAACCTTGGTAACAGCTGTATATGACTGACATTCCAGGGGAAAATCGAGCTATATTACCACCAGTATGATTCCCATTGGGGATTGTGGATGGAGACTGACACCCTAAGAAAGCTTGGAGATCAATAAGAAGAGATTTTTAATTGGGCACAGGGTAACGCTTATACAATACAATCTCAGGGTAACAGCAACACAGAAAGGCAATGAGAAACAAGCCAATTAGTTCATTCTCAAGTTTGGACAAATGTGTGTTTCCTCTTTATGCCACATATTATTAGAAGAAAATAGTCCAAAGTATTACAATTTATCAACCCATGGTATTCTATAATCTTCTCTTGGTTGGTCCCAAAGTAGTGTTTACAACTAATTTAATCTATTATCTTCCCTCTACATACAGATGCCACACATACAGATACCCAGGAACAATTAAGGGAAACTACATCTCTGTGAAGCTTAATTTAGTGAGGCTGCACCTGGCAGTCTGATGAGGACAGTCACTAGCAGGACTAAGCTGTCAGAAACAGCTAAAATTATGAGATGATTTAGTGGGTTTAAAGGTCAGTTTCATTTTTCATAACATATAACATTATTCTCCTTGTAGGTGACACAATAGCCTTAAATATCAAAATTTCAAAGAGCATTTTTGACAAGTATTTACCAAAAAAGTATGCCCACTTTTCCAATTCTAAACTCATAAGAACAAATAAATTAGAGATTGATTAATCTATAAGTTAATCATCATTTCAGGTCCTCTTGCTCTATAGAAAATAAAGAGAAAAATCAAGTGAGGAGCTAAGAAAAGATAATCCTATAAAAGACTGCTTTAGCTTTTAGATGGTTTACTTTAGGTAGAATCCAAACTCAAAAGCCTTCTTTATTTTATAAAATATCTCACTTTTTATCCATGAAAATGGCTTACCCTTTCTGATACAAGCTGGTACACGTGGTACCCATGTGTTATTAGTATGACACCTTATCAAGTGACTGCCATTCATGATGAAGCCTTGATTGCAGACAAAATGTACTGTGTCATTATGGAAATATACAGACTGAGTTTTATTGAGTTTGTATCCATGTTTGACTTCTGGATCAGGGCAATGAGTTAGAGGAGAAGATTGTAAGCACTGTGGTGGAGGTCCACTCCATGATCCATGTCCTTTAGAATCATTTATGCACTGCAAACTTTTCTCTCCCAGAAGGTAGAATCCTTGATCACATTCATAAGAGACTTCATCTCCATACAGGAAGTGTTCTGCCATCATGCCTGTATGACTACCATTTGCAACCTTTGGTGGAGGTTGACAGAGAATAACTGCGGAAGATATTTAGAGAAGTTGAGCCTTCATAAACAACGCTATGCATGTGCCTTATATTTTATATAAATAGAAAATTGTTTAAGTTTTGGAAACTAGAGCATACTTTTGGCTAAACAACTTTATCAAATGTTATGTAAGTAATACGTATTCGTTCCCAAAACTTCAGAAAAGAAAATGGAGTGTAAAGAAAAATATATATATGTTCTTATATCCCAGAAATACGGTCCACATAATTTTCTGTTTAGCAACATTAGAATATATATTCATATCCACGTGAATATAGTAAATGCTCATTCCTGCCTGGCAATTTGTTTCTTGGTGCTGGTTTTGATCAAAACTAGTTTCGTCTTATACATAGCAGGAAGAAGTGTAAACTGTTAAAGTAGTTGTAAACTTGCTCTCCACTAATTGAGTTTACCTTTCCAACTCCTTGATCCATGGTGGCTTTCCCTATGCCCAAAATTTACCTGTACAAATTGCAATCTCTTGGAACCAAGTCCCATTCTTAGCATTTTGACACTTTTCATAAGTATGTCCAGTCAACTGGTACCTAGAAAAAGATATTATAATACATTTCTTCTCAATATTTCCTTTTGGTATCATATCGTGTACAACTATAGAGGTACTTCTAAATGAGCCTTTTGGCATGGAGAAACTTTGGTCATCCAAATCAGAAAACTATTTCTATATAAGAAACACTGAGAAAAACCTTTCCCATGTCAGAAAAGCAGGCAGAAGCTGCAAGTTAGACCATTACGGGTAGGAGCATTGAGGAATCCCCAAAGGGTTTTTATCAAGACAAGCTGTGGGTAGAGTTAATACACAGTTTACACTGGGCATTCTGCCTTAGAGTGGACAACTTTACACTCACCCATTTTGACAGGTTCTATTCACTGGTTTTACATGTGAATAATCTGGAAGGTCTCTCACAGGCTCACATCCTTCTGGAGGGACAAAATTGAGATTGCTTTTAAACTCCTCATAGCAAATTGAAGGATGACTCAGTAACCAAAAACACCTTCATATTGTGGGCAAGACTTTATTGTCCTGAAGGTAATGGGTGAATTTGTTTTCCAAAGCTTGTAGCAAGGGCCACAACTTATCCCAGAGACAGAGGACCATATTTCTACATGTATGCCAACTGTGACGGGGCCTGAGAGGGTAGTAGCCTGGAGAGCAAACTTAAAACAAACTTAAACACATAAACATCAATGACAAGCATTCTACTCTAGAACTGTAAGAATACACAGCTGGTGCCAATTTGAAACCTTGAAGGAATAGCTCAGGAAGCTCTAATCCATTGTGGAATGTTTTTTCTTATATGACTATACTTGTGATCCTGGATACATGCTGAGGAAACAAATCTATGCACTGTCTGTCTTCAGGATAAGAAGGTTCCTTCAGTTACTGAGTTGTCTTTCTTTTTGGTATGAAGCTGCTTTAATGGTCTTCTCATTATATATCTTGAATATGTTCCAAATCCAAGGGTACATTTATACAAAGATCACAATACAACACGTGTATACCTTTCTATGGAATGGAGGAAATATGAAGGTAATTGTGTCCTTTTGCCTTCATTTCAAGACTGTTTGGAGTGGTAGATAATAAATAAGACTAAACTATAGGGGTTGGAGATGTAGCTTATACTTGCCTTGTTTGTGCAAGGCCCCAAGTTTGATCTCCAGCCCCTCAATTAAAAAAACAGAAAAGAAAAATATAAATAAATAAGTACATTTAAAAATTCTCATTGAGTTTGCCTTTTTACCTTTTTCACAAAGTGGTATTTTAGGATCCCAGGTGTTATTGGCTTTACAACGGATCTCCCTACTTCCAATCAAAATGTACCCATTATCACACTTGAATGTCACAGTATCATTGTAGAAATATGGGGCTCCATTGACACTGATCTTATTTCCATTTGCGACATGGACATCTGAGCACTGAACTGCAGGGAGGGAAAGATTACAGAGAGGAGCAGGGCCACTCCAGAATCCTCTTCCTTTGCTATCACTTGTACAGTGGATGGTACGTTCCCCAATGAGGTTGAATTGCACTCCTTCCTCTGGCCCAGGATAACACATATATGTGACCACAGTTCCATATGGGACATCTTCTGAGGAACTCCATGTATGTATCCCATTGTGAATAACAGGAGGTGGTGGGCAGGTGATTTCTGGGGACATGAAAAAAATACTATAGTCATCTGACCCAGGGTTAGAAATGTAGCAGTTCTGACCATGTTGTTTCTCTGGAGAGTGTGGATGCCATGAGTTATATTAAACCTTATTGTGTATATAAAATTTGATTTAAACAAATTTCACTGAAAATAAAATTGGTATTGAAAGTGAGCATAGTATGAGATAGCAAGACCTAATATTCAGTTTCTAATTAAATTAATAATTATTTTATCACAGTCAATATAAAAATAAAAAGATACAACTGATAGAATCATGCTTTTGAAGTATTTCTTGCTACAATAGCTATATGTTTAACTAAGGAAAATTATTGTTGATTATCTACTTTACAATCAGAAGTTTCACCATCTAGAAAGTAGGTACAGTACCATTTTATTCTAATAACTTTGAAGCCTGTAGTTTGGTGACACTACAGATGAGACTTGAGTTTCAGAGAAGTTATATATACTGTCAACGATCATACATGTATTAGACAATAGCAACAGACTCTGAGTTCATATCTGACACCAATCTTCTATCTCTTCATTAAACCTTGGCATAACGCAAAGCCGGGACTGTGGCTCAGATAGTCATCACTCTTTATATTCTGAAAAGCCTAAACTACAACATAAACTTGGTAACTTAGTACATGGAATTTGACAGACTAAAGTAGAAAGAAGTGACAAAAGAAAAGTGGCAAAATAGTTATTAAACTAGACAAAAATAACGTAATAATTCTCGTGGCATAGTCTAAAATAAGAAATTCATCCATCTTCTGCCACTTTAAATCCTCTGTCAATTTTCTTACTCACCTTTACAAAGACGAATCTCTATAAACCAAGGAATTGTACCTTGACACAGTTGATAAGCACTCTCATTTAACTGGAACCTGGAGACAAAGAGTCACATCATTTGGCCACTCAGTTATCAATAAGCTAAGCAAGCATTATAAGCTTCAGGGGGATACTGACAAATTTTAGGACAAAATACAACAGGAAAAAATATATAGTAAATTCCTGCACCATCCACCCATTGCATAGTTCCCATGCATGGAGAAACATTGTAATAAACAATCTATGTGCACATGACAGAGAAAGACCTTCGAGATGAACTCTTAAACAGTTTGCAGGGGGTATTTATAAGACAGACCTCATTCAGGATGAGATATGCATCACTCACCCTTCATCACAAGAAGAATTAACAGCTGTCCTGATAAACTGATTCTTAGGCCTCTCAAAGTGGTGTGGGCCTATTGGTTTACACTCTGCAGCTAAGAAAAAAAAGATAAGGATGAGTAACAACACAAGACAATCTTAAGTAAAACACCTGTATTTGTGGCATAGTACCTTTGCATTGAGGGGCAATAGGAGTCCACTTCCCCTCAGGGGTACAATGTATAGTGTCTTCTCCCATCAATAAATAGCCAGGGTCACAGCTATATTTTATAGATGTACCAGGGTTGAAGTTGAGGAAGTGCCTATCCTCTTTTTGCCCATTGATGATTTTTGGAGGAGCCTGACATTCTAAAGAAAGAATAGATACAAGGAAACATTTTTAGCATTAAAAATAAAACAAACTGAGCCAAAGAAATCAAAATTAATATAATCACATTCTTATGACATCTGTCTGGAACAGAGGGTATTTTGTAGTTCTTAGGTAATTTCAGGTTATCATTTCTCAATCGTGTTTTCTTTTCTGCCACTGGTCTGTTTGGTTCCTGCTTGCCATAACTCACCTTCTATACCCCCAACCCTTTCTTTTTCTTTCTTTTCTTTTTTTAAGAATAGGTTTTTACTACGTACCCCAGGCTGATCTCAAATTCACAATCTTCTTGTATCAGTCTCCCCAATTACAGCATTTTTGGCATGTGCCATTACACCAGCTTTTTCCTTCTGAAGGAATTATCTTAAAAGATTTTTTGGAAGATTTTAATATAACCCCAGGTGAAAGCTTTGGTGACTTTCCTTTTAAAATATCATTGTTAAGACAAACAAGTGTTTTGCCCTCATATTTCCTAAAGAAATGGATAACTTAGTAAATTCAAATGTATTTTTGCATAGTGGTGAGGGAGTGCTAAGAAAGCCTTCTTTGTAATTTATATACATAATCATATGACTGAAGTTATAGGAACTACAAAGGCCCTGTGTAAAGTCCATAGGCTCTTCCTCTAACTTTTCAAAATGATTCATCTTCTGTATATTAGACACCTACCCTTTTCACACACTGGTACCGATGGCTCCCATGTGCCCTGGGCATTACATCGAATTCTCCTGCTGCCCTTCAAGGTGAAGCCATACTCACAAGAAAATGTCACAGTGTCATTATAGGAATATCTGTTTTTCAAAATAGATAACATTTGTCCTCTCTTGACCTGAGGTTGTAGACATTGAACTGCAGAAATTGAAAGTTCACAGTGTGGAGCAGGGCCACTCCAGATCCCAGTCTTCTGACTGTCACTGGTACAATAGATAGTCTTCTCTCCAATAAGGATGAAGTTCACTCCTTTCTCTGGGCTTGGGTCACAGGCATAGGTAACTGTGCTTCCATATGGTACATTTTCTGAAAAGCTGCCTGTATGTCTTCCATTAAGAACAGTTGGAGGTGGTGGGCAGAGAATTTCTAGAGATGGTAAAGGACAGTGACTACTGAATCAGCCACAACTCATTCAATCAGATAATGCAATATAATTACGAATGTTATTTTAAAATTTTATTTTTGAGTATGCCTCCTTTGCTGAGTTCTTAGTTCTAATTACCAAATACACAATCTTCTTTATGTACATGGCTCAAGTTCTCTTACCAAGATCATGTATTTCTGAGAGGAAGAAAAGCTGCTTTACTTGAGTTAAGGAAACAACAAAACATGCCCCACCATCCAACAAGGACATTTGCTCAACTATGTTCATAGCAGCTTTATTTGTAATAGCCAGAATCTGGAAACAACCCAGATGTCCCTCAATGGAGGAATGGATGCAGAAATTGTGGCACATTTACATAATAGAATACTACTCAGCTATTAAAGAAATCATGAAATTTGCAGGCAAATGGATGGAACTAGAAAAGACAAAAAGACACACATGATATACACTCACTTATATGCGGTTATTAGCCATGTAATATAGGATAGCCATAGTAAAATTTTCAGCCCTAGAGAAGCTGAACAAGGAGGACCCTAAGGAGGATGCTTAAATCTCATTCAAAATGGCAAACAGGATAGACACCAGAAGCGATGGAAGAGAGGGAACAGGATGGGAGCCTACTATACATAGAGTATCCTCTGAAAGGCTCCAGTCACCATGGATCAAAGCAGATGCTGAGACTCACAGCCAAACTTTGGGCAGAGAGCAGGGAGTCTCTTCTGGAAGAATGGTGGGGGGGTGGATAGAAGGACATGAAGGGGACAGTAACCCCACAAGGAGACCACCAAAGCTAAAAAACCTGAGTCCAGGGGGTCCTGCAGAGACTGATGCACTAACCAAAGACCATGCATGGAGAGGACCTAGACTCCCTGCTCAAATGTAGCCAATTAGCAGCTTACTGGATGCTCCAATAAGGGGAGAAGGGGCTGCCTCTGCATGAATTCCGTTGCCTACTCTTTGATCACTTGCTCCTGTGGACTTGCCAGGCCACAAAGGAAGAAGATCCAGGCAGTCCTGATGAGTTTTAATAAACTATGGGCAGATGGCATAAGAGGAGAACTCCTCCTTTCAGTGGACTAGGAGAAGGGGATATCGAGGAAGAGGGAGGGTGGGACTGGGAGGAGTTGAGGGAGGGGACTTCAATCGGGATATATAATGAATAAATTGTAAAATAAATAAATAAGTAGATAGATAGAGATTCAGTAGATATTTAAAAATCAACAACAAAAAGAAACAGCAAAAAGTCAATGGAAGGGTATTGCAGTGTACACTAGACCTTTAAGTCCTTAAATTTTTTAGGTTTTTGGTTTTTTGTTTTCGTTGTGTTGCCTTGAATCTATCTTTCATCTACCTATTTTCTATCTATCTATCTATCTTTCCTCTATCTATCATCTATCTATGCTTATAGAAAAAGTACATGCTTATAGAAAAGCCAAGAGTGTGGTGTGTATGGGCCCTTGTGTTTCCTTACAAACCACCATTGTCTTACCTACCTTTACATACTGGCTTCTTGGTCCAAATGGCTTTCTGTTCAACAATTACACACTGACTAGAGGGATGTCCTTGTAATTGGTACCTGGAGACAGGGGTTAGGATTTAGTACTATTAGGCAACTTGTGCTTTAAACCTGGCAGGCTTGACTTCAAATCCATTTAATTTGTACAGCTACTCTTTTATTGGTATTCTTTTTCATCATCTTATTCCACATTATTCCTAAATAATGTTATTCCTATAACATCCAGGCTTATCCATGTTCCTTCTGTAGGCTTTATGGTTCACAGCAGGCACATATAATCTAAGTGCATTAAATTTTACAGACCCTCCTTACACTCACCCTTCATTACAGGAGAAGTACACAGTTGTGCCAACCTGAAGACTTAGAGGCTCTTTTACCTGCCCATTGAGAAACTTCCCTGGGGGTTCACACTTGACCTCTAGGAAAAAATGGCAAGAATAAGAAATAATTCATGGCATATATCAGGCCAGCCCCAAACAGATAGTAAATTTAACATACCTTTGCACGTGGGAATGACACCATCCCAGTCTCCTGAAGATAAACACTTAATTGTCTTTTGTCCAATAAGCAAATAACCAGGTTCACAACTGTATGTCACAGACAGTCCTGCAACATACTGGCTAACATGCTGTCCTGTGTGGTGTCCATTATGGATGGTGGGAAGTGATGGGCACTCCAGAGGAAAATCTTTATAGATACACATAGGGGAAAAACCATAAGATTATACATACTTCTGAATCTAGATGCCAGCTTAGGACACAGATCTAAATAAATAGCATGCAGTCTGTGGCAGCTAGTCGCCATTAACTTTCAATTCATCCTCAAGCAGGTGTGCCTTAGTTGTTTTGGTTTGGTCTCACTAGGTAACCTTGGTTGGCCTGTAACTCTCTATGTAAATCAGGCTACCTTTGAACTCAAAAAGATCTACCTGCTTCTGCCTCCCACATGTGGTGACTAAAGGTCTCATCCAGCTTTATTGCATTTTAAAACTTTATTATATAAATTACTTTTGCCTTGCGAA
Source organism: Pachyuromys duprasi (assembly GCA_028658305.1). NCBI lineage: Eukaryota > Metazoa > Chordata > Mammalia > Rodentia > Muridae > Pachyuromys > Pachyuromys duprasi. The sequence continues at coordinate 36,885 of CM053759.1, read as the reverse complement.
AATTTACAGTTTCTAGAAAGGTTCAGTTTTATTCATCCTAAAGCCTATCATTCATAGGATTATCCTGACAAACATTACTAATACATATCTAATTAATAATTAACAATATCTAATTACTAATACTAATCTTATATATAACATGTATATAAATATGTACATTATGTGTAACACACACACTATTCTAGCTTCATTTTATTTCACAGCTCAATATATCTTTGATATTTTTCAATTTCAAGATATATAGGGTCACCTAAATCTTTAAGGTTTGTTTTTCATAGACAAACCATTTAGAGACTGTCGTTAAAAATACTTTCCATTTGTCTACTGGTTAATCAATCTACTGACATGTAAGTGAAATAAATATAATTTGCGCAGTACTTGGGATTGAACTAGGCAAGGACTTTGTCACTGAGTTACATCCACAATGCCTTTTGTTACTTTTTATTTATAGGCAAGATCTGGCTAAGTTGCCCAGGTAGGCTTTAAAGTCACACTGTTTACCCAGGTGGGCCTTGAACTTAACAATACTCTTACTTCAGCCTACTAAGAAGTGAAAATTACAGCTCTGTACTACCAGACCAGAGTGAACCATATTTATAGACAACATAGTATTCCTAAGTTCTTGAATATGTTTAGAATTTATCAATATTATTCTTTACTAAAATGTTGATAGCATAATTTTGTCAAATACTGACAATTTCTATACTCACAGAATAAAACTTTAGATATAGAGTAATTAGCAATATAAACCAGAAGAAAAGAAAACAAAACATTTACAGTAGTCCCTATTTTTAAACTTAATTGATATAAACTGCTACAGCCAAGGAGGTGTTTGAGTAAAACAGACCATTGATCCAGACTACAATGAATGGCTATTAATAGATGAATATTATATCCATTGGGTGTATTTTTGCTCCCAGATTACAAATTTATCATGATCACCTGATTCTCATGGTCCCCACTAGCTCCTCATCCTTGGAAGACTTTCCCAAGGATATTATGTTCAATTAAAATTTCCATAATTATTTCAAGTTCTTTTACTCAGTTGATGTATTTAGAAGGGATAGTTATAATCCCTACGACTAAGAAAAAGCAGAAAGCCATTGTTTCTCCCTTTCATTTGCTTATTCCACCCCAGCCCATGTCCCTGCAACATATAGACTGACATAATTCTTCTTTCAGGAGCATGCAACAAATGCCCATAAATGGAAGACCATAGTCCTCAGTGAGACTTTACTTCCATCTTCAACACTCTCACTGGTTGGCAGGCTCCAGCCCCTGATGAAACTTTGCTTTCATGCTCAATGTTTTTTGCCAGCTGGCAGACCCTAGGCAGTTGACTAGGTTTTATTTCTATACTTACCACTCTCACAAACTGGCAGTGGTGTTGGTCCCCACATTTCATTTGCTTGGCACCAGACAGTTTTGCTTCCTTTCATGGTGAAGTTGGATCTACAGGTAAACGTCACAGAATCACCATGTCTGTATGGTGGTCTAGATTCTTTATTTCTGAATCCCCCTGGTACTCTGGGCTCTGAGCAAGCAGACTTTTTATTCAGATGTTCACATATAGGAGCAGCTTTATCCCAAGTGCCACTTGCTTGATCTTTACTTATACAAAAAATAGTCTTTTCTCCAATGAGACGGAAGCCAGGTAAGCAAGTGTACTTCACAACAGTTCCAAGACGTATGGGAAGAGAATAGTAGAAATCCCGAGTATTGCTTACTTTAGGAGGTGGGTCACAAGAAATCTCTGAAAAGAAGAAAAGAGACCAGGTAAGAATATTGTACTTTCAGGGATTATTTCTATAGATTTTTACTGGAAATGGTTTTAACAAACAAAATGCAAACTTAAAATATGTTAATTGCAAAAAAAATATGTTAATTGCATATAGAGAGTCAACATGTACTGTTGACATTTAAGCTAAATGGCCCTAGTTTCAATTCCTCACTGTCATTCAATAGCTTTAGGCAAGTCGTATCTTCCTTAAGCCTCAGTTTCCCAATTATAGTGTAGTATGATGAGAATATAGTGAGACAAAACCAAGTGAAATGGGCAGGCACAATACCCAGAACAGTGTCTGTTTGAAGCACACATATACAGCTTGCAGGTAGCATAGTCACATTAGATAACTGTCACCTAAGACACTGTGACATCATTACAAGTCATTTGCAATCCCTTAATGCCAGATTCCTTTGAGAAAACCATAGAAATGATGTTTTGACTAATGATCTCATATTCTTTATACATCCTAGTGTCATATCATTGATTTCTTTCATGACACTAGGATGTATAAATAATATGACTATGACATATATTCATCTTTTCTGAGTAGCTTGCAGAATAAAGAGAAAGTTGTCAATGTCTGCACTTCCAGTTAATGTCCATTTGTTACTACGTAGAGTTCTTCAGTATAAGAAATGACATACAAAGGCACAACCAGTGTTTTATTATGCTAGAAAAGGTTATACTTGATTTTGGTACCCTAACCCTAACCCTAACCGAGGGCCTTTATTATTTTGTTTATAGAATCACAACATAGTATGTTAACAAATGAATGAATTTAATGCTTATTTCTGCATTTTAAACAGAGGAAAGCAGAAATTATTTTTAAAGTACATAATTGGGTAGGTTGTTATATTTAATAACTGCATGAGAATACAGAATCAAGAGAAAAGATCCATATTTGATTATTCTTATTTTCTACTCACGTTCACAGACAGGAAACTTATTATTCCAGATTACTGTCTCTCCTTCTGGGACACACTGACTAGAAGATTTGCCATTTAACTGGAACCTTAAACAATAAGGAGCAGCAAATCATCACGAGAACAAACCACTTTTCAGTACAGAGTGAATCACTTCTCTTATATATTCATAAAATGGTATGTGTTTTAAAATATTTCTGGCTTAAGAAAAAGGTCACAGCTACTTGTGAATCTGCTCCACTAAACAATGAATCAATAATGGATTAAAAAAATACTAAAACTGCATCTTTTCTTTTGAATTCTTCCTCTCCTCTTTGGCATCCAGATGTCAAGATTATCATCTTGAGGAAAACAGTCTCAATTCCTATAGAGAAAATTGTAGAGACCTTGTTTCCCAAGTTTACTCCAACATGTCTCACTAAATCCAAATTTTATATTCTTTCTCCATAACAGAAGTTTTGATTTGTGAACCAAAACTTTGCATTTCCAGATGATGAAATGACAATTCCCACTTTTGCTGGTGAAGCACAATATATATAAACTTGAAGAAAATAAAATGGATTTAGCTAATGACAGAATTCTTATTCATAAAAGGTCAAGAAAAAGAAAGAAAATGATAAATAAAAAACTTAACTATCTTCAGAACTCATACCTTGCAATCATTATGGGAAACAATCAGTGCAGGACCTATCACTTTACACTCACCCTGGGTCACAAACAAAAGAAACCTCTGCCCCAAGCTGGAAGTTAGGGGGAAGAAACACATGGCCATTGAGAAGTTGGTTTGGAATGGCATCACATGATTTCACTAGGAAAGAAAAGAGAAGGCTTGCACATGAAGAATCAGGAAACAGTTGAGTTTCCTTTGAATAGAGCAGAAGTTTCATAGACCTTCACATGTCGGGGCTGCATGGCTCCAGGTTCCCAAGGATGTACACTCCACAAGGTTAATTCCAATGAGAGTATAACCAGGTTCACAATTATATGACACTTCCTGGCCAACAGAAAATAATTCCTTATCCCTTTTGTTATAATCACCATGGTGGATATTTTCAGGTGGTAGACACCCTGAGAAAAGAACGGGACCAGAAAGTCCTTTTATTTCTGAAATAAGAACTTTATAATTGACAACTTACAGCTCTCTTGGATTTAGTAGGATGGGATAAAGGTCTTCATGACAACTCTCCCACACTAAAATAGAGAGGGAGGGAATAGAATGGGGTTAATGTGTTTCTCTAATGTGTCAGACTTGGAAAGCCATGTTTCTATCTGCTTCTCTTTCTTGAGCCATGCCAGGAAATATTACTATTACTCATCTTTTCACTGTATTCAGCTAAAAAAAAATCAGAGATATCCTTCTACCAATAGGGCAGACAAGGCACCAAACTTTTACAGTACATACTTTCCCCTACACAAACCACAATATCCTTTTTGTTCCAACAAGGTTAGTGAGGCTTCCGAACTTTGTTACCAGAGGAAAATGATTTTTATACCAAAAAGGAAATAATGTTTTGTATTTGGTTTTTCTATATATATATTACATATATATATTTATATACCAATATATATATATATATTGGTTCTCTCTCAGTTTTTTTAGGGAGGGGGGAAAGTGTCACATTGCATTGAGCTGTAATTAAGGAACATTCTGTATAATTTATGACATTTCTATAATTGCAAAATTTATATTATTTTATGGATATAAAATGCCTTTTTATAAAATTCCAATTTCTGAAAAAAAAAGAGTAAAGGGAGATCACAAAAATTTAGTATCCAGATGGATGTCTACAAAATTTTAATTCAAGTTCTTATCTTAGCCAATTCCCTCTATTAATATGGCTAACAATGGAGAGTTTATTTTATCCTCATTCCAATAAAATGCAATCATTTAAAACTCTAATAATCAACTTTTGTTCTGTGCCTTAAAATTACTTTTATTCTTCAAAGAATGTAATTGCATATATTCATGAGACACCATGTGAATAGGTATATTGCATAATATAAAAGTAAGGGTAAATATATGTGTCTTCTAAAACTTATCATTCCTTTGCAAACTTTTAAAATCCTTTATTCTAGATTTTAAAATATATACAACAAACTATCATAGTATACAGTGGAAATTCTACTGTTTGTAGGAACACCAGAACTTATTTCTTCTATCTAATCTGACTTTTATCTGCATTCTTAACAGCATTTGATATATTGTGTACTGGGGGAGTCTTTATATGTGTAGAAGTGGGCTCAGGTCCTCATGCTTACATGTACATGTGTGTGTATGTAAGCGGGGGTATACACTGACACATGTACATATAGAGGTTATGGTCTTGCTTTATGAGACAAGGTTTCTCAGTGGGAACTGTGGCTAACCAATTAAGCTTGACTGGCTGGTCAGCAAGCCTTAAGATCTGCCTTTCTCTGCCTCCCTGGTTCTGGGATTATAAGCACTTTCCACATGTAGTCTATACACTGAGCCATCTCCTCATTCTATTTTTTTAAGGAGTCATTCTAACTGAAGAGAAGCCATTGTGGTTAGATTTGCATTTCCCTGATTATTAGTAATGTTAAACATTTGCCATATATTCATTGTCCATTTTATTTTATTTTTGAGAAATTTCTGATGTCTACCTTGATGTTGAATTTCTTTTGTGCTATTGAGTTATTTCAGTTCTTTAATCATGCTGGACACTAATTCCTTGTCAGATACATAGTTTGGAAATATTTTTCTCACTCTATCATCTTTCCTCATTCTATTGTTTCCATTTGTTGTAGAGAAAATTTTTATTCTATGTAATACCATTAGTCTATTTTTGCCATTGTTTTCTATGCTTTCGATGGTCTTATCCAAAAACATGTTGACTAGTTCAATGTTCTTAAGTATTATATCTGTTTTCTTCAAAGATTTTCATGTCTCTTAATTCTACTTTAAAGCATTCTGACCCTCTTTTAAAAGTGTGTTATACCTTTCCCTACAATTATAGTACTGCCCCAGAATGTAATAAAATCCCCCATCTCTTTAACAGTTAGAGACCTCCCATGATCATGGACTGCTAAAGCTAATAGATATTACTTCCAAAGTTTATTTTCAAAATTTTTATTCTGGAAATCCAGTCATCTGTTCTATAGGTACCATGTATCTATTCTGCAAAACCTCAAATTTCATTTACAGATACTCCAAGTTTCATTCCAACTTACCCCTGAAGCATGTTGGCAGTGAAGGGCTCCATTTGCTGTTTGGCTGGCACCACGCTATACTGCTGCCTTTCATGGTAAAACCAGACTTGCACTTAAACATTACTGTATCGTTTAAGAAGAAGGAGTGTTTAAATCCAGGCTCCACAACTCCATTTTCAATTTCTGGCAATGGGCACTTGACTATAGGAATACACTGAGGAGGTGGACTGTTCCAGATGCCAACTTGATTGTCTCTGCTGGTGCAATATATTGACTTCTCACCCACCAGATCAAACAGTTTTTCCCTATTCTTTCCAACATGGCAATGATAAGTTACTACCATTCCATAGGAAAAGCTGTCTCTACTGCTGCTGTAGAAGTCTCCATTGGAGATGACTGGAGGTGATTCACAAGGAATAGCTTTTGGAGAGAAGTAGTTAAGAAAAGGGAGAGACAGCATTGGAATGTTATATTTTCTGAGAATGTAGTCTTCATTCCCATAAACCAAACTTAAACTTTACATGCAACTTATCTATCATATTGGAATTCTGTATTATGATCTAAATAAAGAATAAGCTAGAAAGGAAAAAACATGGAACCAGCTGATAAAAAGTCAAAAAGCTGTGATCCCAAAATACAGAGACTCTGTTACTACATGGGGTGATCTACTTTTGCATGGTTACATTTGTCAGTATGTGATCTCATGCATATTTTAAACTTAAGAATCTACTCACATTAAATAACATCATAAAACATTAATGGGAAAGTGTGATGAAATTAGAGGTCCTGGAAGAAGATCAGTCAGAGCTATGTCCACAACAACCCAAACCTAGTAAACTTTTTTTTGCCAGGCAATCATTTTTATGTGCAGATGCCCAGTTTCCCTTTAGAAAGTGATAAGAGCTTCAGTATCTGCTTTAATACCCTGCTGGGTTGAGTCTTTCAGAGGCCCTCGGTAGTAGGTTCCTGTCCTCTTCCCTGCCTTCTCTTACTTCCGATGTCTATCCCATTTGTCCTTCTGAATGGGGATTGAGGATCTTCCCTAGCCTCCTACTTGTTGTTTAGCTTCTTTAGGAGTATAGATTTTAGTATCTTTATCCTGTATTATATGGCTAATATCCACTTATAAGTGAATATATACCATGTGTGTCTTTCTGCTTCTGGGATACCTCACTCAGGATGATCTTTTCTAGTCTCATCCATCTGCCTGCAAATTTCATTATTTCCTTGATTTTAATTGCTGAGTGGAAGGTGACAAGAGAAATGTAGTAGAATGCCATAAAGAGATCATTTTACTCACATTCACAAAAAGGCACATCCTTATCCCAAATTACAGTATTGTCTGATATAATACATGTAGCAGATGAGTCACCAATGAGTCGGTATCTAGAGGCAAAGAGGTGATTGAGTATATACCACTTACATTCACACTTTAGACAAGCCTGATATTTTTCCACTTAAAAAAACGAGAAAAGGTAGAATATTATGCAAGATGCAGTGAAATGATGATAGAGAAGGACTTATATAATAGACTCAACAATGTATAGACAAATGAGATCTGACCTTCTAGTCAATAGCACCTAGAGACTTAAAATTGAAGAAGCTCCATAATCTTTCTAAGGATCCTCTTAACTGAACAACACTGAAGTGTCATTTCTGAAGCAGGTCAAAAAAACCATGCTTTCATATTCATATTAAAAGGTTTCTGGTTATTATTTCAGTATCCAGATAACCTGAATAGGCACCCTACCTACTCACCCTTTATTACAAGAATATGTAATTGTTGACCCAAACTTGATACCCGTGCTTATAGTCACAGAGCCATGGAGGAGTTCTTTAGGACTTGCACATGATTTGCCTACAAGGGAAACAGAACAGGATTTGGGTCTGGAATTGAGAAGATTTTATGTGTTTTCTATTAAATTCCCTGACTTGATTTGTTGATGGCCCTGCATATGTTTTTTCAAAGCAATTTTTGATATTTATAAAAATATATACTTTCTCAAGGAGCAGTTAACTTTGGAACACTCTTCAAAATGTATTCTCTATATTTTGTGCATTATATCTATCTATCTATCTATCTATCTATCTATTCCCTATATTTTCTTTATTAAATTCTATTAGCTAATGGCATCATCTACCATGCCTCTTGTATTAAAACCCACAGTCCTCATTTTCTTCCTATAACTCATTCTCTAATCCTTCATTTAATTCAATTAGCTACAAAATTTTAGTGCCTGGATTCCAGAATCTCTCTCCAAACCCATTATTTTGATATTTCTACAGTTTTACTGGATTGTTGAGTAAAATTTATCTTTCTAATGCTGGCCTCCTCATACAATGGCATGTGTTTTCTTTTACATCATAAAGATGGTCATGTTATACTTTGTACTTAAAATTGTATGGCGAGTTACCATTATTCAGAGGAAAGAAAGTATAGAGTCTTAGAGTTATATGCACTCACACCATATTGATATTTTTCCAACTTTCCAAACATATTTCCTCAATACTTTTTCCCTCCATTCAGAAGCCCTCAATTTCTCTAATTCTCTTAGATGGAATTTATTTTTCTCTGGTTGAATAGCAATTTACCTCCATTATTAAACAGCAGCATAAAGTCTGGAGATATATTTAAGTGATACAGTACTTGCCTGGCCTGTGCAATGTCTTGTGTTTAATTCTCATCTATGCACTATATATGTGTAAGTTTTGTTGTCTCTTACAAGATCTACTGTCTACTGCTTCACACATGCTAGTTAATAAAAACTATTTCTTGAATGTAGTAAGAATGAGATAAATATTCTTTTGTATACTGACATCTAATCTCACTCTAACATGATACAGATCACAGAATAATATCATAAAGATGACTTAAACCGTAGAACTCAGAATTAAAGAAAACAGAGAGGCTATGATTACCCTTGCCATGACATACTAATTTACTGCTCTTTTGTTTGGAAAATAGCATACTATCTTACATTGATAAAGTGATAGAGCTAAGCATGGCTTGTAGGAGTACTCACGTTTACAGAAATGCTGAGCATCTGACCATTTGGAGGTTTCTAAGCAGGTGATAAAGAATGACTTCCTAATATACCCAGGAAGGCATTTGTATTCCCAAGTTGTTCCAACAGCAAACTCAGACTTATCACTCTCAATATTAGGCTTAGCAAAAGCATACTTTGGCAGCAACTTACACTGACCTAGAAATAAGGACCACAGAAATATCAATGCTAAGAAACGCTAAAGCTTCTCTGCTTCTCTCTTGTCACTAATTGTTCTAACAAATTTGATCTTTAGAAGTAATATTGTCTATAGCAATATTGTCTAAAAAAACTCATTCTAGTATAGATGGACACACAGAGAAATCAGATATTCAAACAGTTTTTAATATAGATTTCAGAGGAAGATCTTGAGAAACTTTTATTTTATTTATTTTTCTCTGGTTGAATAGAAATTTACCTCCTTTCATAAAATTTCATCCTCTTACAATTTTATAATAAAAACTGTGGGTGGATTGTTTGTTATGTATTTCATTTTTACACAGTGAGATCAGAAGAAAATAAGAAAAGCATGTAGAACTTCAGGAATGAGTATGTAGAACTTAATATAAGACACAAAACTCTGAAATAGAGGAAAATGAAGGAAGAACACTGCAAGATATCAGCATAGAAAAGACTTTCTAAGTAGTGCTTTCTCCAGTTGCTCAGGAAATAGTACCAACAATTGATAAATAAGTCTTCATGAAAAGCACCTACACAGAAAAAAAAAAAGTAGAGATAGTCTACAGAATGGGAAGAAATCTTTGCTAACTATAAATTTGATTAGTATCTAGAATATATAAATAAAAACCATAAACACCCCAAACCCTTCATCAGTAAATGAACTAGTGGAGTGGACATTCAATTCTCAAATGAAGTTCAATAAATATGAAAAAATGTTCAGCATCACTAGTCATTAGAGAAATAAAGATAAAAACTATACTAAGTTTCCATCTCACACTAGTTTTCACTGAGAAAAAAAAGTAACAACAAATGCTGGTAAGAATACAGACAAATGGGAATATTTTTATGTGTTCCCTAATGAGAATGTAAACTAACCAGGCACCTTGAAAATCGGTCTGGAGATTTCTCTACAAATTAAAAGTAGATTTATTACATGATCAACTGTAGCATTTGTCAATATTTACCCAGAAGACTCCAAGTCAACATATCACAGATACATTTGCACATCAATGCTTACTAGGGTATTACTCACAATGGCTAAGTTATGGAACCAACCTAAATGGTATGTATCACAATGGAACTTTTTTCAGCTATAAAGAATGAAGTTATGTTGTTTGAAAGACGATGTGGAGGAATGTCGTGTGTGGGTGTAGCAGTTGTCAATAAAGAACTGATTGGCTAATCAGCTGGGTGGAAGGACAGGAAGTAGAAGTCAAGACTTTCTGGTAGGAAGAAAGGAACTTGGGAAGGGGCGAGTGAAAGGCTTTTCCTCCAGGAGACATTGGGAGGACAGCTAAGCTATAGAAACAGACTGATGGAGTAGAAGCTGCCCCCAGGAGTCATCAGATTGGTAAGTGATTGGTTTTTATGTGGGTTTTAAATCCTAGGTTTTACATTGCTAATGAGAATATAAACTAGGATTAGAGTAACTCATAGTGCTTACAGTTTACAAATAAATCATAGTCTCTATCAGTCATTGGGAAAACTGACTGCCTTAAAGAAAACTACTGACTTAATAATTTACTGTATGAAGTAATATAGAAAGAATATTTTTGTCTTCAATAAAGATGGATGAAACTAGAGATATTAACATTAAGTGAATTAGGTCAGTCTCAGAAAAACATTTGAAAGTAGCAGCAAACTGAGAACTAATGGGAGGGGAGAAGATTAAGAAGGGGGAGGGTAGTATGTAGAATATGCTCATAGTACATTATATAGTTGCATGAGGATGGCCTTAAATAACCTTGTATAGTGATAATAACATAATAATTAATAATAATAATGTTTATATATTTTTGGTGGGATGGAAAGGAAGTTATTTGTATCAGTTATTTTTCTGATCATTGTGTCCAAATACTTGACAGAAACAACTTAAGGAAGGGAAGATTAGTTGGCTCATGGTCAGGGAGCACCATTTATCATATTGTGACTGGAGATTCTTGGTCTGTGGGAAAAGGGACCTGCAACAACTGCTGGTTACATGACACCAATCAGAAAACAAAAAAGCTTGGCTGGAAATGATGAGGGGAATAGAACCTCCAAGGTCTGCCTTCCAGATAGATCCTGACCTCCTAAAGTTTCTACAAGTCAGCTGTATACCAAATACTCAAGTATGTGGGCTTGTGAGAGACATTCAAACAATAATGAATTTTTAAAAATCCTCTGGTTTTATAATAAAACCAAAAGTATACAAGAAAAATCTCTTTTAAAGATTTTTAAATCTCATTTCTAAGAATGTTTTGCCACATGTTTGTATGTGTAGTCTGTGTGTTCAGTGCCTGCAAAGACCTGACTAGGATGATGGATTCCCTGGAAATATGATTATGAGGCACCAAGTGGGTGCTGAGAACCAAACCCTGGTCCTCTGAGCTATCTCTCCAGCCCTAAAAGCCAAAATCTTACAAATAAAAACTTTAGCATAGAAAACTAAAGTACCACAGAGACCTTGTAAAATCAAAATTACTTTAATTGATTTATGTAATTATCCAAATCACTAAACTTTTAAGGTATAGAGAAAAACATTCATTCTTCATTGAACTTGTTTATTTATTATTTGTTTTTATAAGATAGGGTCTCATTATATAACCCAGGCTGACCTTGAATTTGAAGTCCTTCTGTCTCAACCTCCATAGTACTCTATTTCCATTATATTTATTTTTTATTTTAACCAGCTAGAGTAATGAAACCCAAAAATAGCTAATAAAAGCTTTCTGATGTACCAGAGAAAAGAGCTAGTCATAAACAGTGTTCAATAAATGCCATTGTAATATCCATACACTTATTATGTCCCTAGAAGAGTAATTTTGTATATATGAGTGAAGACTCGTATTTTACCTCCTTAAATTTATTTTCAGAAATTCAGAAGTTCACTGTTTTTCAGATCAGAGGTAATCTAGATAAAACACCAAGTTGTGAAACCCTCCAAGAGTAGACGTATACCTGAAAATTTACAAATTTTAATTTTTTTCTATAAAAGTATGAGGCAGGTACAGGTAAAAGTTAAATAGTGAATGTCTGCTGACTCAAAAACATTCACCAAACTCCCATAGCTGCAGCCAGATGCAGTCTCTAACTCTGTGCTTCTACTGGGGAATTGAAAAATATTCACCACTGTTAGGAGCCAGATATTACTGTAGATCTCTCTTACGTAATTCTTTGGTTTCTTCTGTTAATTCCCACCAATGTCCCCGAATACATACTCTGTGAAAAACATCAAGAAAGACTCTAAGAAAAATAAAGTTTTATAAACAATGAAGATAGAGCTGGTGGCGCACACCTTTAATCCCAGGCAGGGGCAGGCAGATCTCTATGAGTTTGAGGCTAGCCTGGTCTACAAAGTGAGTTCCAGGACAAGCCAGGGCTGTTACACCAAGAAACCCTGTCTTGAAAAAACTAAAACAAACTAACTAACAATAACAGCAGCAACAACAACAACAACAAAAAACAATGAACATAGACTTCACAATGTGATGCCACTTCTACCAGTTACTCTAAACAGATAATAATCTGTGATTTTCAAATGTAAATAAGGAAAAAATTAAATTATATTCCACAATATGGGAAACTATTTAAATTCTTAAGGTTCAACCAGTGGTAATAATACAGACTGAGAAGAGATACAAGATACAGAAACTAAAAAAAAATAAGGAACTTTATAATGTGTCTTTCCATGTCAAAACGAGGCAAGGGTCTTATTTTCTGGATGAGGATTAATGGAAGTCTCATCTCTAGTAAGGAAACCTTGAGTTATTTTGAAACTGCCCACCTCCCAGGCTGCAGTACAGAATTTCCAGTTCTCCTCCAATCAGAAAAGGAAAGGGAGCAGGTGAGATGTTTAACTGGCTAAAGGCACTGCTGTCAAACCATACTGACCAATTGAGTTTAATACCTCATGGAGCCTGGTGAAGGGAGAGAACCAACTCCTATAAGTTGTTCGCTGACTTCCAAACACATGCCATTGAATGCACACACACAAAAAGCAAATACATGTAATAATATTTCAAAGAAAAAGAAAGGCTAGTCTGTACACTACTACATGATATTTTCATGACATTCCCTCTTTACCTCTTTCTACCATCAGGAGTATCAGAGTAGTGACTAACACAGAAAATGTTTCTGGAGGACAGAGAGCAAATAACTATTTAGATGTAGGAGGCTTTACATGATGATTTAGAAATCATTTGGAAGGGGATGAAGGATTTATGGGTAGGATAAAAATAAATCTGAAAAGTTGGTCAGAAAGCAGGAAGGGAGAGAGATCGTTATTAAGAACTACCATCAAATGCCTGAATACTGGGTTTCTTGGCTATCTGATGGATGATTTATTTTAAAATGAGAGTCATGTATGTTAACCAAAGTATTATATTAAGCATAAGACATTCAATAATGAACCATCCTTAGATTTTATTTTTCCAGTAGAAAAAGTAGCAGAACTAATGCATAATATTCAGACCCAGTAACAACTTGATCCACCCTTAGCTGCTAATTGCTACACTTAGTGTCAACTTTTGAAGTGCCATTGACTTAATTTCTCTGGCAGCTCCTGTTTTCTCTCAGTTCCATAAGATGTTAGCATAGCTCATTTCTGACTTCATTTCGTATATTATAAACTGAGGGTAGGGTCTCTAACCAACTTGCTAAAATTTACTCAGCTATTGATGTTTACTTACAGTAAATGTCTTATAACCTATGAATTTATTCACAATGAGAACAAGTTATACTGTGACTTGCCAAAATTCACCCAGCTGTTGAGGTTTGTTTGAAGTAAATGTCTTACAACTTAGGCTTTCACTACCCAGAATAAATTGGCTTACTTTAAAGGCAAGCCAATCTATGAAACAACAACACACACAAAAAAACTTTTACAAGAATCATATTTTCTTGTTGAATGTTGAAAGAGAACCTATGGAAGCACACACCTTTACAGAAGTCATAGTTTAAATTCACGTTCAACTTTAAAACTAAATAGAGTTAGTTTTTTAAATATACTGTCAAAGTTACAAAAAAAATCTGAGACCCATATTGAAGAATCAGGTGTCATTAAGAAAAGAAACAGGGGCTGCATGCCTAGAGGCACATGCGGTCTGTGATTCTTGGGCGCAGTCTGGGACCCTTGGTGGGACTGTGTGAGCCCTTGCTGAATTCCCAGGAGGCTGGGAGCCAGGGAAGAGAGAGGGAACTACCCAACCACTGCAGCAGTTGCATTCCAAAGCGCCCACAAGTGGCTCAGCCTTCAATGATGGTGATCTAGCTGCCAGAAGAGGTTGAGGGTATTATGCCTCAGGAGACTGAGGGGGTCTCCAAAGCTGTCAGGGACAGGCAAGTAAGGGACAGCAAGGCCCCCACATCTCTGGTGTGGTCTCTAGCCTTTGTGTAGACACAATAGTTTTCCCAGACCTGGAGGAGTTCCCATATCTGCGCTCCCCGTGCCCAGCTCACCAAGAACTCCTGGAGTGATGAGAGTGAAGAAAACCCAGAGTGAACCCAAGGTTCCCATGCTACTGCAGCGGCCCAACAGCAGGTTGTGTTCTCTGTGCTGTAAGTCTCCAACGAGGAAAGGAGAACGACGTGGCTGGCTGCCAGCTGTAAGCTGTGGGGAGCAGACCTTAAACAGCGTCTGCCCAGCGCCCAGCGCTCGGTACTGAAGATTTGTGGAGCACAACTGCAGGTGGCCAGGGGCGGAAGAGACAGGGAGGGGCGGTCCCCGGGAAGTCCTTTTTTGGCTCAGTCTGGGTTCTGCTCAGCGCCTGGCTTTCCCACTTTTTGTTGGCTATGCAACCAAATACATTAATTCCCCCTACACCCGGCCCCAACTCTAAAACAAGAATTTCACAAAATAATACTCATTCCTACTAATTTAAAATCTTTGTATGCTGTGCTAATTTACAGTATTGTATTCTTTAAACCCGTTTTGAGTTTTGTTCCAGCGAATTCATTTCCAAGCCCTTTAATGTAGTCAACTCTCAGTTTGAGAAAACAATTTAAGTTTACTTAAAGTGGAAATTCAGGAATAACACTGCCTGGTATTGCAAATTTTAAATAGTGTAAATAGTGAAAATTTTAATTTCTGTATATCTGTTAAGGGGTTTTCTAAAGGTTAATATGTTAGAAATGTTATCTCTCTGTTATAAAGATATATAAAAGTATATATCTGACTATGTGATTGTGTTATGTAATTGTTATTTCTTATATCTTAAAATATATTAGACATTTTATCTCCCCTTTAAATATTTTTTTTTATATTTTAATGTGTATAAAAATAAGGACACTTTTCTGTAACTAATAATAACAAAGCCATCCACCTTTCAGGATCATATATTTGATTCTCAGGTCTCCTTTTGCCTAATTTGAAAAAAAAAATAATTTGGTAGTAGGAGTTGTATGTGTGTGTGTTATATGTAAGTGTACATGTTCATGTGTTTGCATGTGTGCATGAAGATGTGTATGGAGATGTGTAGAGACTAGTGCCAATGTCTTTTTCACCTGCTTTCTGCCCTCTTATTTGAAGCAAGGTCTCTCTTTGACCCTTAAACTTTCAGGTTATGTTAAGCTGATTGTTCAGCAAGTTCCATCTGCTGTGTCAGCCCCCTCCCTCCCATCTTGTGCTAGGATTACAGGTAGACTGAGTGCAGCTTTTTACCTGAATTCTAAAAATCTGAATTCAAGCCCTGTGCCTACATGACACTTTATTGACTGAGCCCTTTCAACCCCTGGGTCTAGAATTTTGTTGTTTGTCTTTGATATTTTTGAGATGCATGTAGTAATTCTTTTTCTAGAATGGCGCTTAAATTATTTGTCTGCTATATAGTATGGTAACAAATTACCCTAAGATTAGTAGTGGCTTAAAGTGAGACTAAATAGTACCTTTCAGTTTCAACAGTCATAATTTGGAGGCAAGTTAACTGGACTCTCCCCTGATATTGTGGTCAAAATGATAGTTAGAACTACAATCACCTGGTTGACTGGGACAAGAAAAGTCACATATAAGATGCACACTCAGTGGCTGTTGGCTAGATACATTTCTTTACCACGTGTATGTTGTCACTAGGCTGCTGGGTAGCAGGGATTGAAATTTCTCACCTCGTGACAGCTAACTTCTTCTAGATCAAAAAAGACAGAAGCCAGAATCATGTTTTTTCGTGATTCTCAGCAGTCATAGTATTTTCAGAACAATCTACTGATACAAAGATCAACTCTTCTCAGTACCAGAGAGACACTATGCATGGATGGGAATACTGGAGTCAGAGATGAAGGGAGACCATCATGGAGGTTGGTTACCAACATCAGTCAGTTTGGTTTTATATAATATTTCTTCACAATTAGATTGAAATTTTGTAGTTTTGGGTATAGCCATCAGAGGATGGATGATGTGTGCTTATTTAGAGGTACCATGTTGCCTGGTGGTCCTTTTATTGGCAGTGGTCACTTTTATCACACAAGCAGGTTTCTGCCAAGTTACTATTATCAATAACATTTATTAAAGTTACATTTATAAATGTTAATCATTAACAACAGTTATTATTAACATATTATTAAAGTTACCTTATTATTAACAAGTTCTTTTGGTTAAGAACATTTCAAAACTATATAAATACCTCATTTAAAGGGGCTCACACAGCCTGAACCACCAACCAAAGAGCATGCATGTACTGGACCTAGGTCCCTCAAACATATGTAGCTAATGTGCAGCTTGGTCTTCATGAGGATTCCCTAGCAATTAGAGTGGGAGCTGTCTCTGACACAGACTCTGTTACCTGTTTGGAGATCACTTTCCCCTATCTTGACTGCCTTGTCAGTCCTCAGGGGAAGAGGATGCATTTAGTCCTGATGTGATTTGATGTGCCAGGGTAGGTTGCAGGGAGCGGGGGGGGGGGGG
>CM053759.1:0-11035 GCA_028658305.1 Pachyuromys duprasi | reverse complement strand
CTTGAAGAACAGGGGTCTTTTATGAGACTGTTTCTCCAACCAAGGACCATGTATGGATATAACCTAGAACCTCTGCTTGGATATAGCCCATGGTAGCTCAGTATCCAACTGGGTACCCTAGTAAGGGGAACAGGGACTATTTCTGTCATGAACTCAATGGCTGGCTCTTAGACCCTACCCCCACTCCCACCCCCAAAGGAGAAGCAGCCTTGCTAGACCCCAGAAGAGGACATTGCAGCCAGCCCTGAAGAGACCTGATAAGCTTGGGTCAGATGGAAGGGGAGGGAGGAGATGAGGGAGGGATGGGGAGAGTGGGAGGGGATGAGGAAGGGGGCTACAGCTGGGATACAAAGTACATAACCTGTGATTAATATAAAAATAAATACATTTTAAAAACAGGATAATTAGCAATTAAAATTCAACTTTTCCATTTTAGGAATGATAATCTCTACTAAAAATTGTTAAACTTATTAAAAGAATTTTAACATGCCTTTAAGTGTCCCAAGTCAATATGCTCATTTGAGTTTATAGAACTTGGAGATCAAAGTAACTGTTTTTGTAAACTCAAAAGCAATAAAACACAGCAACAACAAACTTAATAAAATATTTTATAAACAGTTCAGATCTGTTTAAAATTTTCTTAAATCTTTGGGCAATGTAATACTGTGTGAGATTTTATTTTTATATACATTTGTGACATGTATGTATGGTATAAATAGAGAAATAATATCTAAATTTTACAAATGCAGGATATAGATAAAGAGAAAAAAGTTCATTAAGGATCTGTAACTTACAACAAAAGTCAGTAAGGACTCAGTCTGAGGAAGCACATTAACAAATGCTCCATGCTACTTTAAATAAATGGTGTTTGGGAACAAAGACATGTAAAAACATCTGTTAAGCCATTAGGAAATACAGACAACATATTATTCTGCAAACTTACGTGCTCTTGTTAGCTAACACATGACTACATAGAAGTCAGTAGTCATTTCAAGTCCCCTTTTCACTACATAGCAAATTAAATTTTAGTCTTCTGAAATTTTAGAAGCAGTTTATAAATGGAATTTAAATAGAGTGAGAATGTTTGTGAACTGCTATGTCTAAACATACTCTTTATTATCCTACTAGTCAGTTCTGGTTTCAGGCTTTTTTTTTTTTCAGGAACCTATATACCAAGTCCCACGTCTGCATCAGTTTATATTCCCATCACTAATATCTAAGGATTCCTCTTTCTTGCTAGAATTTGTTGTTGAGACTTGCTAGAATTTGTTGTTGTTTTCAAGACAGGGTTTCTCTGTGTAGCCTTGTTTGGCCTGGATGCAATTTGGAGAGAAACTAGAACTAACATCTGGCCCACTCATACACATACTCTTGATGTCAACATATCACAGTACTTGCACATTCTGCTCCACAATTCACAATAACTAAGAAATGGAACCAATCTAGAGGCTCATCAACTGATAAATACAATGAGGTTTATTATTGTTAATTTTTAATTTCCCCTTCCCTTTTCCCCCATACCTCCATTGTTCCCCACCCCCAACAACCACTTGAAATTATGGCCTCTTTTTGTTGTTGTCACACAAATATGCACACATGCACATGCACACTCCTTAAATATATAAACAGAGTCTGCTTAGTCCATTTAGTGTTACTTGTATGTATATGATTTAAGAGCTGACCATTTGGTATTGGATGACCAATTGGTGGCTCATCCTTGGGGGACATTATTTCTCCTGCTCTCGGCATTCCTTAGTTGCCTGTAGATCTCTGTCTATGTCTGGGGCTCCATGAGATTTCCCCTTTCTATGTTAAACTATCTGCGTTGTACATCTTCAGGTCCTGTTTAAATCCCCATATTGTTAAGGTATCATGGGTGAAATATCTTTGTCATTTTAAGGAAGCCCAATCTCACATCAGATTTCCTGGTCTTCTGGCTCTCCCCATCCCCACCTTGAGCCTTAAATGCAGGAGTTATATTGTAGATGTGTCAATTGTATCAAACACAGTAACTGTTCTCTGAACTTTAACCAGTTCCTCTCTGTAATGGTCTCCTTCTGTTGCAAAGAAAAGTTTCTTTTATAAGGGGTGAGTGCTGTTCTTATCTGTGGGTATAAGGATAAATATTTAGAATGCATGTAGAAATTATTCTGGTTATGGTGGTAGTTGTTTGTCCTTTAAGACTTATGACCTTAAGGGAGGGATGGGATGGGGGGGATAGGGAGGGAATGCTGGACGGGGCTATGGCTGGGATACAAAGTACATAACCTGTGATTAATATAAAATAAAATTTTAAAAAATGTGAAAAAAAAAGATCTATGACCTCTCTTGTTCTGGGCAGTTGCCTGGGTTTCCAGTGCCAGGCATGGTTTCCCTCCTGTTGAGTGGGTTTTAAGCCCAATTAGAGAGCTGTTGATTACGTAAGTGCCACTACTGCATTTTTACAGATATCTTGCCATGCTGGTTATCATTGTGGTTCATACTAACTTGTTTCAGCTTGGTAAGACTATTGATTGATTTCTCTCCCTTGGAAGCTTAACACAGAATCTTCCAGCACAATGAAAGCTAGTCCTCAGAGATGAGGCTTTCAAATCAGTTCCATCCTGGGTCCTCGTGGTCTTGTGTCTGAAATGTGTGGCATCTCCAACAATAAGAATTTACCTTTAACCTCTGGGAGGTAACCAAGGACAAGAGAAATGGCCTGAATTGTTTTGGGAGTCTCTTGGACCCCCATGACCAACAATTTGAAAGGAGGTTTCTTATGCTTGGTATTGAGTGTTTTGTTAAATAGTCTTGGGATGAGAATCATCAGTTCACATGGGATTTAAACTGGATCTGTATTCACATGAACTTACATATATGTATTCTGCTCTTAATCTTTCTAATAATCCCCTTAACCATGGTCCTCTTATTATTTTCCTGTATTCTGCTCTTACTTCAGGTTATACATTCACATACGAGTTTATTCAATCATATGAAATATAGTTGCTTTATTTTCAGGAGAACAAATGGAATTTGCATCATTTTATTAAAGGAAATATGCCAGGCTCAAGAAGACAAATACCACATTTTAAATTTAAATTTAAGTTTAGATTAAAATATATACATTTCATATGAAAGAACGGGAACTATGGAAGGGGAGAAAGTGGGCCAGAAGTAGGGAGAAAGGAAACAAAGGAGGATAATAGAGTGGAAATACTTATCAAAGTGCAATTATATATATATATATATATTTGTCATAATGAAACATTTATAAGTAAAGAGTAATGAAAATTATACTTTCTACAAAAAACAATGGCATCTAGTTAAATTTTAGGCTTATAGCACTTTTTAAAAGTCTTATTTTACACCTGATTTTAAAAATTTTTTATCAGTGGATCAAATTCCTAAATTTCTTGCTATGTTTGTCATAATATCCCTTACTAGATACAAGTGTATTTGAGGCCTTTTGTAAAATTCTTAACTTTAAGTTAATGTCAGTGTTGCGGGTTCACCTGTGATAGTAGAGGACCAGTGCTCTATATTTAGTTTCACCTTAACAGCACATAGGTTCTCTGCATCTAAATTTTACTCTTTGTTGTATTGTTACTTTGTGTGCATTGAGTTTCTGACTCTATATTTTTATAGTTTGCTTGTAATGTTAATATCACTCAATAAATACTAGTTAAGTCATGCCATCTTTATTTCCATCCTAATATCCTTGCTTTCACATCCATCTTTTTTAAGTTCTCGAATTTTCAGTCATTGATCTACATCAATACCATCCAATGTACATGTAGAGCATATCACAACCCTGTTAGAGCTTGTCAGTAAAATCTGCATTGACTGTTAGCTACATCTCCCATTACCACCAATTACCTCCATCTAAGTGGGGCTATTCATCCTAAGACTGCTGTCTGAAGCTAATGCTTTTACATTTTCTTCTGTTCCTGATAGTGTTTGAACCTGAATCCTCCACAGGTTCATGTATTGAATACTTGCCCTTTAGCTGTGGTAATTCATGGAACTTTTAGAAAGAGAGATTTAGATGGAGCAAAGTAACTAAGAATGGGCTTTAAAATTTTTTTTTCAAGAGATAGGATTTTTTTTCCTGTGTATTTTTATTATTTTTTATTTTTATTATTTATTCACCTTGTAACCCAGTTGTAGTCCCCTCCCTCATCTCATCTTGGTCCCACCCTCCCTTCTTCTTCCTCCCCTAACCCTCTTTTCTAGTCCGCTGATAGGGGAGGTCCTCTTCTCTTATTTTCTGACCCTACCCTATCATGTCTCATCAGGACTGCCATGCTTCTCTTCCTCTGCGGGCTGGCTAGGTTTCCCCACCAGGGAGAAGTGATCAAGAAGCAGGCAACCAAAGTCATGTCAGAGACTATCTCTTCTCCCCTTACTAGGGAATCCACAAAGAGACTGAGATATCTATTGGGTACGTTTGAACAGGGGCTCTAGGTCTTCTCTATGCATTGTCTTTGGTTGAAGCATCAGTTTCTGTAGTCTCCCCAGGCCTGCTTTCTTTCTTTTTCTTTCTTTCTTTCTTTCTTTTTTTTTTCATTCTTGGTCTCCTTGTGGAGCTCCTGACTCCTCCAGGGCTTTTTATATCCCCTTTCTTCCATAAGACTCCCTGCTCTCTGTCCAAAGTTTGGCTGTGAGTCTCTGCATCTGCTCCAGTCCCCTGCTGCGTACATTTACACAATGGAATACTACTCAGCTAATAAAAACAAGGAAATCATGAAAATTTCAGGCAAATGGATAGAACTAGAAAAAAAATATATCCTGAGTGAGGTATCCCAGAAGCAGAAAGACCCACATGGTATATACTCACTTATAAGTGTATATTAGCCATATAATATGGGATAAACATACTAAAATCTACAGACCTAAAGAAGCTTAACCAAAAGGAGAACCCAAGGGAAGATGCTTAATTCTCATTCAGACAGGACAGGATAGACACTGGAAGTGGTAAAAATTATTTGAGGCCTCCAGTTCAGATCTATTCTCTATTCTTCATGTACTTTGTCCATTGCCATGAATTAAGATGGTCCGCCATGGGCTCTTTGACCTCCCCTTCCTGCAAGGGAGAAGCAGCCCTGCTAGGCCATAGAGGAGGACTTTGCAGCCAGTCCTGAAGTTACCTGAGGGTCAGAGGAAAGGGGAGGAGGTCCTCCCCTATCAGTGGACTTGGAAAGGGGCAGGGAGTAGACAAGGGAGGGAGGGTGGGGTTGGGAGGGAATGAGGGAGCAGGATACACCTGGGATACAGAGTTAATAAAATGTAACTAACAATAAAAATAAAATAAAAGACAAAAAAAAAAAAGATGGTCTGCCATGCATTCCCTACTAAGATGGGTTGAAGCATTCTGAAGCCTTGAACCAAAATGAATCTTTCTGACTCAGGTAATTTCTATTATGTACTTTGGTCACAGTACCACAAAACTACTGATATAGCATATGAAAACGAAGGCTCAGATTTCAGTACAATCCCTATTACACTATTAGTATCTAAGGAGAGGCCTTGGTCAGACCCTATAACTCTGAACTTTTGTTGTATCATTTGTTGTAAAGGGAAATTCTGATTCTACAGTCCTTAACTATTTATGGACTTGTATTTTGTAAATTTTAAGTCTTCAGCACTTTCAAGACTGATGTATTGAAAACAGGTTAACAACCTCATCTGTAAAATAATCTGTCCCTACTTCTGCTTTTTCAATTCAGCAATCCTTGCTCTGGATTAGGAACTAATTATTCATCAAGGTCTTGATGACACATGTGCTAATATACAGAGGGAAAGTAGACTCTAGAAGTTGGTAATAAAGAGAACAATTACAATTCTTGAGTGTTCCTGGCTTATGCTCATGCTTACTAAAGGACACTTGCACTTTGGGAAACTCTTAATAATCATTCATTCTAATTTTTTTATGATTTCCCATAAGGATCATTGGATAAAAAAAACCCTTTTCTCCTCTTTGGAAAATCCCTATATAAGATCAAGAAACATTGGTGCTTTTTGCTGGATCCTGGGATTTTCTTAGCAACTGGCAAACATTCAAGGTGTTAGCTAAGTTAGTTCATTAATGAAATAATAAACAGAATAGAATTTGCTTTAACTTTTTTCTTAATTTTTCTTTATTTTTCCAGACATGGGCTCACTATATACTCCAGTCTGGCATAGAACTCTCTATGCAGCTTAGGCTGGCATCAAATTTGCAATATTTTACCTAGATTCCCAAGTGTTGGGGTTACAGGCATGTACCACTCTGCCTATTTTTTCTTTCGTTTTTTTAATGCTCCCAAATTTACAAATTATATTTCTGAATGTTTTATAAATTATATAATGACAAATTATCAGATATATTAAAACTATAACCTCACTGAATATTTTATTAGTTTCTCTGTCAAATAGCATGATTTTATGTAAATATATGTATATATCTATATATGATCACATGTGTGGTTACATATGCATCTGTGCATGTGTGTATATGGAGGCTACCCATAGACTTTGGGTGTTGTTCCTCAGGAGCTACCTACCTTGTTTTGTTTGTTTGTTGTGACAGGGTCTCACATTGGCCTGGCTCTCACTGATTTGGATAGGCTGATTGCCCCACAAGCCCCAGGGGTCCTCCTTTCTCCACCTCCCTACTCAGACATAGCTTTTGGGTTCTTATGATCAACCTAGGGTTCTTTTATTTTTTAAAATTTTATTAATTACACTTTATTCACTTTGTATCCCCCATAAAATCCTCCCTCCTCCCCTCCAAATCCCATCTTCCCTCCCCCTTCTCCACACATGCCCCTCCCCAAGTCCACTGATAGGGGAGGTCTTCTTTTCCTTTCTTCTGATCCTAGTCTATAAGCTCTCATCAGGAGTGGTTGCATTGTCTTCCTCTGTGGCCTGGTAAGGCTGCTCCCCCATCAGGGTGAGGTGATCAAAGAGCAGGCCAATCAGTTCATGTCAGACAACCTAGGGTTCTTATACTTGCATGGTTACCAACTTAGCCATCCTCCAACTCAACAGAATCATTTTTACAACAGTTTGGGATTATAAATTTATATAATTTTAAAAAATAATTTGGATGGTTTCCAAATATGGTTGACATCCCAATCAGCTGTGAGTATATTAAAGATACACAGTCTTGTGTTTGCACTTATGCCAATACGTTCTGTGCCTGTGCCGAACAAATCTCTGTGCCTTCCTGAGGACCTTATGCAAAACATTATACTTTTCTACTCATCCATGAAGAGACTGACTAGTTCTCTCTGGTCTTGAAATTACTTAAATCATTTGCTCTTTACTTGATCTGGCATAAAGGCAAAATTTGCTGTTTTTATTTTCTTTTCTCCTTCCTTATTAATTTTCATTCCTTCCCTTCTTCCCCTTCCTCCTTAGTGTTAGTTGTACCCTAGTTCCCTGCCCTCCCCTTCTGTATTGATCCCCCTTCTTCTTACCTAATTTAAATCCCTGACTAGTTCCCTGGCATACACTTTTAACAATTTGTATCTGGCTATTCTACTATCTAGTGCTTCTTTTTCCCCTCCCTCTCTTTCTCTCTCTCTTTCTTCCCTTCCTTATTGCTGCTGGGAATCAAACTAGGTCCTCTTGTGTGCTAAGAACATTGAAGTCCACTTCTGTCCACACACCTGTTCCTAATCAGTGGCCTTACTAAGAACTGCTATTTGGAACTACACAGAATGACTAGAGTTTTTCATCACATATTTGACACAAGCTATACTGTCCCATTCCATAAGTCTACTACTTAAATTAATTATATCATGGATAAAATTATAATATAAAACCTTTTGTTCATGCTCTTTCTAAAATATAGTAGACAAAGCTAATCTAAATATTGTATAATGTCATCAACAAAGAGAAAGTTGTAATCATCACATTAATTTTTCAGAACAATGTGCTTATATTGATGTGTCCTAAGAAAACAGAAGCAAATTAGACAGTTCTATGACATTATTGACTCATGTAGAGATAATGGCATTGTGAAAGGGTTTGTTTGTTTGTTTGTTTTACATACACTTATTTTAAGCCATGTTATTTGGCATACTGAGCTTAGGCCTTTTAACATTTGAAGGTAAAAAGTTTAATAAATCATCCATATTTGTAATTATAATATTTATTTAAACTAGTTTTGCCCTAAAAGTTTTTCAAGGTCAGTACTACTTTGGAGTTGCATGTTCCAACCAGCTTTGGCTATTTGTCCTGACCTAATATCCAACAAAAATTACATGTAATTGCCATAAAAAATATTCCTCTAAGTCTCTGAGAAGACAAAGTTATTTCAATATATGGAATATTAGTTGCTAAGAATAATTATTTGTGAGAATTAATGCAATGCCAGCTATAGTGGTGCAAAACTGTGACTCCAAAACTAGGACAGTAGAGGCAGGAGAGCTGTGAGTTTGATGCCAAACTATACTGGGTAGTGAGATTGTGTCTCAAAAATATAAACAAACAAAAACAAGCAAACAAATAAAAAAAACTAAATGAAGCCAACTAAGCAACAACAAAGAATCCAATTGAACCAGTTTAACAGGCACAAACTCATAAATCATATTTATATTTCATAATAGAATTTTTAGTCAAATTATATTTCGAAACATGGTTAAAAGGGTTTAGGTTTACTTCACCAGCAGTTATTAAGTCTTAGTACTATTTTAATCAAGCATTCTCTGGTTGACATGACTTACATAATTAAATTCACTTCCTTCCTTCTCCCATGGGCTTCATCTTAAATTCTCATAAGAGTTCCCATAGGAAATAGGAAACAAGGTCCATTGCACTTGCTTTTCAATTCTTCTTTTTTTTTTTTTTTTTTTTTTGGTGCCTTCCTGCATGAGCAAATGTGGCGAGCAAATTTGAAATTTGGTTTTAAGTCTCCAAGCCACAAAATCTTTGACCTACAATTTTTTCTGCCTACAAGATGTGCAGAGGTAAAGATGGAGCAGAAATTGAGGGAATGGCCAACCAATGACTGGTCTGTTTTGAGATCCATGCCATGAGAGTGAGCCCACCCCTAGCATTTTAATCCTATTCTGCTATACTTGCAGACATGAGCCTATCATAACTGTCATCTGAGTAGCTTCACCCAGTAACAGATGGAAACAGAAGCAGAGACCCACAGCCAAAAATTAGGTAGAGCTTAGGGAATTTTTCAGAAGAGGGTGAAAAAGGACTGTAGGAACCAGAGGGGTAAAGGACACCACAGAGAAATCTACAAAATCAATTAACCTGGGCCTATAGGGGCTCACAGAGACTGAAGTGCCAACCAGCGAACATGGAACTAACCTAGGCCCTCTGCACATATGTAACAGTTGTGTAGCTTTGTCTTCATGTGGAATGTCTAACACTAGGAGCAGGGGCTATCTCGGACTTTATTGCTTGCCTTTGGGATCCTTTCCCCTAGCTGGACTGTCTTGTCTAGTTTCAATAGGAGAAGATGTGCTTAGTCTTACTGAAACTTGTTATGCCAAGGCTGGTTTATATACATGGGAGGCCTCCCCTTTTCTGAAGAGAAAGGAGGGGGAGTAGGAGAAGAGGTGGTCTTCAGGGAGGGGCAGGGAGGAGAGGAGGGAGGGAAAACTGCAGTGGAAATAAAAATTAATTTATTAATTAAAATAAATAAATAAGAAAAATGAGCTAATGTTATTATACTAAACAAATACTTATAATCACATTATTTTAAATAAGACTAGATCTACTGTTTGTTGACTCAGATCTAACCTAGGGCTTCATGAAAGCTAGTCAAAGGCTTTAAAATTGGGTTTTGTCCCCAGCCATGGATTTAAAGAAATAGTGCAGTAGAAAGTTTTTGAACCCTGTAGAAATACAAATGTCATCAATTACTCAAATTTGTATTTTTCTTAGATTCTTTTTCCAATATTTATAGTTTTCATATCTAACCTAGATTTTTATGGTAGCTTGTTAAAGTACATTTTTTTAGTTTTCAAAATCCAGGTATGAGAAATATAAGAAAATAAAAAATGTTGAAATTAATATCACAACTAATATATTTTACAGTAGTCTAGCATCAACTTATAATAATATTATAATAAAATTATTATTGGATATTATTCTTAAAAATCACTAAGTATTTTTAAGAGTTAATAACTGAAGTACTCAAAATTCAAAGCCAGTTCCATAAAATATAAAATTTAGGCTTTAATTGATTAGGCTGTAGTCTGGTCACTCCTTCCAGCTTTCAAGCAAGCTCCTTTGAAGTGTCCTACAGAAGTTTGTGCTGAGGTATTGAGAAGACAGAGGTAGATCAAATGAGAAATGCTTCTCTGTTTCTTGGATCAATAGTTGCCATTATTGTCTGATTTTTTCTTTATTATTATTATTTATTACAACTTATTCATTTTGTATCCTGGTTGTAGTCCCCTCCCTCATCCCCTCCCAGTCCCACCCTCCCTCTTTCTTTCCCCCCTATGTCCCTCCTCTAGTCTACTGATAGGGGAGGTCCTCCCCTATCTTATCAGGTCTTATCAAGACTATCTGGATCCCCTTTCTCTGTGGCCTAATTAGGCCACCTCACAGGTGTGGGGGGGGGGGGCGGTGATCAAAGAGCCAGCCACTGACTCTATGTCAGAGACAGCCCCTGCAAATCATCAAATATGCAGGCAAACTGATGGAGCTAGAAAAGATCAACCTGAGTGAGGTATCCCATAAGCAGAAAGACACACATAGTATATACTCACTTATAAGTGAATATTAGCAATATAATATAGGATAAATCTACAGCCCTAAAGAAGCTCAACAACAAGGACCACCCTAGGGAAGAGGCTTAATCCATTTTCAAAAGGGCAAACAGGATAGACATCAGAAGTAAGAGAAGATAGGGAACAGGACAGGAGCCTTCCACAGGGGGCCTCTGAAAGAATCTACCCATCAGGATATCAAAGCAGATGCTGAGACTCTTAGCCAAACTTTGGGCAGAGTGCAGGGAATATTATGGAAAAGGCGAAAGATAGAAAGACCTGGGGGTGGGGGTGGGGGGGCAGGATCTCTACAAGGAGACCAACAGAGCCAA
>CM053758.1:78202320-78224034 GCA_028658305.1 Pachyuromys duprasi | reverse complement strand
CCCTAACCCTAAACCTAATAGCTTCAGATTCAAGACTATGTGGACAAAGTTGCAATCAGTGACTTCATTTTCCATCTTCACCTAAACATTCTCTATGTATGTAACAATTACACATTTGAAGATTTAAAAATTATTTCATTCAGCCCTAAATGGAAAATGTATGCTGAACTCCTCCGATAAAAGCTCCAGGCTCACTGTCGAAGAGAAGGTGGAAAGAGCACAAGATCTAGAGATGGTGGGAAACTATGAGTAAATTGTCTTCTGGACACAACAAAATAGGTGCACATATGAACTCATGGCAGTCCTGACAGCATACACCAGACCAGTACAATCTCAAGCTAATCCAAACCCCATCATGTAGCGGGGAGCTGCACATGAAGTCCTATCTTGAGCAGGGGAGCCATTGGCAACTGATGGATGTTAGTAGAGGGAGAGACAGTTTTCTCTGAGAATGTAGTCCCTGGTAAGTCAACCGTGCTCCAAAAGAAAGCCATGCATCCAACAACATCTGGGAAGCTCTTGATAGGTTTAGAAGGAAAAAAAAAAGATACAAGTTAGGTGGGTAGTAAATGGAGGTGGATCTGGGACGAATTTCAGGGCAGGAATGATGAATACAGCCAAATTTCCAAATAATGAAATATTTAAAATATTTAAAAATATAATGGCATTTAGAGAGAAAAACCTAAACATTGAATTGCTTTGAAAACAGAAGTAATTATTTTTCAATTACATGTGTGTGTGTGTCTATGTGTGTGTTGGTTCATACATTTATTTTGTACAGCTTGAAGTTTTGTCATAAAGGAGTTAGGAGACTTTTAGTTGGTTACTTGCTGTTTTTGGAAATGTAGTTTCTAGGAAACGC
Source organism: Pachyuromys duprasi (assembly GCA_028658305.1). NCBI lineage: Eukaryota > Metazoa > Chordata > Mammalia > Rodentia > Muridae > Pachyuromys > Pachyuromys duprasi. The sequence goes on along the minus strand of CM053758.1, from coordinate 78,223,172 downwards.
ACAGAAACATTTCGTATCCCTACATGGTCATGGCACTGACAATGCATATGCCTTTCTTTCACACTGTCTATGCCTTAGTAGGGGTTCCTATTGCTATGATAAAATACCATAACCAAAAACAACTTGGGAAGAAAAAAGTCTATTTTATCTTGCAGCTTATAATCAGTCCATCATCCAGGGAAACCAGGGCAAGAACTCCAGCAGAAACCTGGAGTCAAGAACTATTGCAGAGGCCATGGAGAAGTGCTGATTACTCTCTTGTCCCTGTGGCTTGTTCAGTCTTTCTTATACCATCCTGGACCACCTGCCCAGGTACAGCACTGCCCACCATGAGCTGGCTCCTCCCACATCAATTGTTAGTCAATAACATGCACCACAGACTCACCTCTAAGCAAAGCTTATAAGGCATTTTCTCAACTGAGATTCCCTCTTTCTAAATGGCTACCACTTGTGTCAAGTTGAAACAAAACTGGCTAATGCAATGTGCCAACAAAAATTCATCCAGGAAAGAGGAAAATGTGGAAGCAATCATAGCCACTTTTCTGTGTCTAGACATCTACCAGGTATAGAAGGGAAGATTGTTTGCCTTCTAGAATATTTTTCTTTAAGTGGTGGGAAGTGAAATTTCACAAATACCCCAGTGAACAGCATCCTAAAATCCGAAAAGAGTGTCTAGCAGCATGCCTTACGGAGTGGGCTACCGAGTTGCTTCTTTTCCTCCTCTTTCTTACTAACACATGGTAATACTAACTGTGCATTTACACTTGGAAAAGAAGAAGAGTAAAATATTTTAGTATTTTCTGGTGGGCTGTTTGCAAACAGCTAAGAATGCCTACCTTTGTAAAAGGACAATGTTGATACTTGTATAGCAAATTCTTCAGAGAGAAAAACATTTTAACATGGAGGGAACCTCCTTAAGACTTAGGAAGTTTTAAAAAGAGGCTAGTTAAGGCTCTAGAAGTAAACAAACCACAAGTTTTATGAAGTCCTTTAAGCTGAACAGATTCATTAGGCCCCATACTTCTAAGAATATGTAAGCAGTAAAGGTTGCTCAGATCTTCTGAGCTGCCTAGAAGAGGTTCAAACCAATAGAGCTGCCTACAAAAGACACTCTCCAACTTGTCCAACTGTCTACAGGCTGTGCATTCTGCTCTAGGTTTCCAGTTCTTCTGAGCTATCATCACCTGTGCTGGGGTAGGCTTTTGTTGATCTATTGTCTTTGAGTCATTTCGGCTGCTCACCTATAACGTCAATAAAACCCATTGGTCCACCATGTTGGACATTGTTAGCATTCTTACTTTAGTCTGTTACCAGTTCCCTACCAGGGATGAGTAGGCAGTTGTTTGCATTTCCTCAGGACTAGTGTTACACAGTAGTGGACACTTACAGAAAGAGGAGCAAGTATCACAACAAAACCTCAGACAAACCACTTTGCTAAACCAGAAACACCGGGGGAAGCAACTTCTTGCTGTAGGTGGAACAGAATATGTTATGCTACTTAACCAAGACTTTGCTTCTGTAGTTGACTCTCCCACGTCTTACAAAAGACATTTCCAAGAAACCGCATTCATTCAGAAATGTCTTATGGACAAGGTTGAATGCCTCAAGTCTTGGTTAATAAATAAGCTTGTTTTAAGTTGTATTGTTGCTTTTCTTCTAAGCTTGTCACTCTTGCTTCCCTTAGCCTCTGTACACTTTAGGGAGAAGCTTTGAATCTCAACATGCCTATAAGCAAGAAGAAGCTGATTTTAATATTAGGAATGGTCTGTTTGGAACAAGGTAATTCTGCAGCCCTTTCTTCCATCAGAGGTAAGTTTCAAATTTAACTCCATAACTAGCTTCATTCTTTGTCTGATGGGATCACTCTTGCTGAGAATCAGAATAACAATTCCACTTCTTGTTAATTTGAGAAGCACATTATTTCAGAAATGTAATTGGTTCTCAAAAATTTTTTCTTTTGATTTTTTTACTGTGATCAGCATATGAAATTGAAGTAATATGAAATAAATATAAACGTGTATTAGAGGAGCTAAGTGTTTTCTCCTAGTTTTACCAACTGGTTGGGGATGGTCCACTTATTTGGATGTATTACATAACCTTGTATTCTCTCATGGAGCAAATTCTAGATATCAGCACGGATTTGGAAACATTTAGAATTCTCAGGGAAATTATCCTGCTGGCCATATGATGCATGCTCACTGACATATAGTGTAAATCTTTGCCTTGATTATAATAAGCTGAAAACAGTTGTTGGCAGGCTTCTCTGTAGTCAGATTTGTGCCAGCCTGGAGAATCAACATGTTTTCTGTTTCTGCTTCAGTGACTTCAGGGAGTACTAAATTTTATGTCTAGCAGATTTACAACTCATTCATTTGAAGCATTTTGAAAAGCTTTTGATCATACCTGCCCTGGGTTCAGAATGAAAACACAATCGGTTGCTTCATGCTCTGCTGCTATTAGTTTTGTGTCCGTTTGATTTTTAGTTTTCACATCTGCTGCATGAAGATGAAAGTGCATTTTGGCAGGCAAGGTGTGGGATTAGGGCAATAAGTTATGTGGGAGAGCTTTACATGCTTTAAAGTTAGACTAAGTTGCTGTCCTCTCAAGGATGTATTCCCAAGAAAAGCCATTCACTCATTCAGTCATGCTTTTCAAGTGCGGCTTAAAAACCAGGAACTGGCCTAGACCTTAGACATGCAAATACATAGGAGCCACATTCCTGTTCTCAAGAAATCCAAAGACAAGTGAGCGAGTAAACAATTTACCCTCACAATGTAGCTTGGAAAGAACTGATGAAGGGCGATAGTGAGAAAGTGCTCTCCTATAGGAAAGACCCAGACCCAGTTTGGGGAAATCAAGGAAGGCTTCTCAGATAAGGTGGTCAGAAGCATTCAGAGTCATCTTGGTGGAGAAGCTGGTGATGACGAGCCAAAGCTTCCTACGCACTCCTGGGACCCTCATAGGGAAAAAAATGACCTCAAGAGGAACAAATTCACTGCTATTACCCACAGCAGGCAAACAAATTTAAACTCGCCCCTTATCCAAGAAGTCAAAGCCCACATAAACACACACATATTTAAGTGTTTTCAGGGAGGAAGTCTTTTTTGTAAAGTTATTTGTCCCTTTACATGAGAGGCACATGTCTTAACACTAGTATGTGAATTGAGCTATCATCATACCATTGTTCCTGAGCAGCCTGTTTTCAGCCTTGCATTAAATCTAATTAGATTAGTTCATATATGACTGTATGGCAGTCACCACAGAGCATGGTTTCACACTCAGTCTCATGGGCAAGGGTAGATGGAGAAATGTGGATACAATCACAAACTGACATAGACTACAGCATCATTATAAGCTAACTAAGCAACCTATTTATCAGGACTTATAAAATATGTGGTGCATATGCCAGATGTGGCATTTCACACCTGTAGTCCCAGAATTCCAAAGGCAGAGGCAAAGGAATTATGAACTTAAGGTCATTCTGAGCGCTATAGTGAAATGAACTTGTCTCACAAATGAGAAAGAGGAAGGAAAGAAAGAAGGATTAAATCCCCATCTTTGTGGAGTCCACAAGTTTAACTGGGTTAAAAGTCAGAATCGACCATCCTGGCACATGGTAAGTATCCTGGGGTACTACAGAATGCTGCAAGGAACCTCTTTTTTCAGACACCAGAGAACTCAGAAAGAAAAAAGGCTGCATTCCTGGCAACCTTGCACCTATCTATCCCCGCAGCCCTTAACCTTCACATTAAAAGCCATCCCTTGGTCTGACGAGATGATTCAGTCAGCAAAGTGTTTGCTGTGCAAGCACAAACGACTGGGTTTAATAAAAAAAAAACACATTTTTTAAAGCTGATGTAGTGATGCACATTCCTAAATATAGTTCTTGAGAAGCAGTGACAGGCAAATCCTTGGGGCTAGCTGTCCATCCAGCCTAGCCTATTCTCCACGTTCTAAGCCAATGAGAGACTTTGTCTCTAAAGACAAGTACAAAAGAGCTGAGGAAGATAGTCAAAGCTGACCTCTGGCCTTAGTATGCATACATATGCATGTGGAACTACATACAAATGAACACATACACACAACATAGAGGCTGTCTCTTGATAGCACACATTGTACATGTGACAAAACACAGCTAATCCCAATCATTAACTTAAAGCCATGTTGTAATTTTTCTACATATCCCACATACTGCATTTTGTCCTCACTCAGCTTTCTCTGTACATCTTAGTCCTAGAAACTAATCATTCGGTGTTTGTTTTGTCTTTTCCCAAGCTCCCAACTGTGGGCAGAGTCTGGTTAAGCCCCAGTCTCAGGATTACTTTAGTCTTTTCAGTCGAATTGTGGGAGGAAGCCAAGTGGAGAAAGGTTCCTATCCTTGGCAGGTGAGGCTCGCAAACCCATCTCTGGTGAGTGAACTAAGATACGTCAAGTTTGTATCTCCCCAGATCATATAGTACCTCCCTTAGGCCATCCCCTCTTGGGAAAACAAACAAACAAACAAACAAACAAACCCTCACACCCAGAGCTATGCTTTTCTAATCTTGAAAGAAGAGTATTATTCAAGGTTGAATTTGTGTTCAGTGGGTTGCCTGAGTGCCACTGATAAACTTAACAAACACTTGTTGGAGCAGATGATGGGCCCTTGATCAACTGGTCATCTATTCAGTTCAGAAGTTTATATTCAAATCATAATAATGATGACCTATTGGCTTTTGTTTCATGGGTTTTTTTTTTGTTGTTGTTGTTCTGTCTTCTATCCTTAGCCTCCTTTCATATTCCTCCTTTTTCTTTGTTAATTGTTTGTTTTGGTTCAAATGATTTAATCTAGAGCCTAAAAAGCTCTAAGCCTTCACTGAGCTACGTTAGCTTTAGCAGTTTTTTCTATGTCTCTTTGTTTTTTTTTTCTTTTTGCTGTTAATAAATAATTTTTGCTTAAAAGGTGAAAAATTCTGATAAACTGCCATTTTTTCATCCTAAGAATGTGAAGCTATTCGTTGAAAGTATTTATTTGTCAGTTATAAGCCACCTAAAAATCAAATCAAATATCATGGATAGATTGACTTGGAAGCAGAATGTTAATAAGGATCAGAGACAGCTCAGTGAGCAAACAAGCTTTCTACCAAGCCTGACAAACTGATTTTCATCCCTGAGACCACATGGTGGAAGGAGAGAACTGATGCCCAAGATTTGTCCTCTGGTTTCTACAGGTACACCATGCACACTTGCAAATATTTGCATGCACACTCAAGTATGCATGTACACACAGACACACTCACACGAGCACACTCAGAGAGGATGGAGAGATAAATAAACATCATTTTAAGTATGTTGAACAGGCAAACTAAACAACAGATTTGAAATTCTAGGGGTCAAGTAGTTCATTAAGAGTATATAGTGTCATGGAGTGCCTGAGTCATGATCACTGTGGTTAAGCTATCTGTATCTCTTTTTCAGAACATGTTCAGTCACAGGTTTTGGGGTACCCCACACCATTAACTTTTACCAATTAACTCTCTGTCATCTAGGTGTCTTTGAAACAAAAGCAGAAGCATGTCTGTGGAGGAACCATCATCTCTTCACAATGGGTCATCACAGCTGCGCACTGCATGGCTAACAGGTAGGAAAAGCTTGGCTGATGGAGGAAGACCAGGATAATCCAATGTCCCCATTGGAATCAGAATTGATTACTCTTATAAAACACGAGGAATATTCTTAATTGGGTGTCACAAATGAGGCTTGGTAAGCCTCATATTAGTAGGAAAAGTATTCGTTGCAGAGGTAAAATACTGGATTTACATAAACCCACTGAAATCAACAGGGTGATATCAAAAGACTGACTAGTGAAAGTTTCCTACTAGTTTTGATAAAATATTGCAGTGAATAAGCACTATCTGGTTCATTATACATCTTAAAAAGCAGATAAGACAAAGCAAAAACAGACCAGTAAAATATACCTATATTTTATCTTTATCAATCTATTTTCTCTCTATATATCTGTAAACCCATGTCTTCCCTCTTGTGGGTCTTGCTTCTCTGAGCTTCAGCATAAGAGCTTTTTTTTTTTTTTTTTTTAAATCTAGTATTATCCAAATACTCCACTATCTATGGTATTCTATGCATACACCAGGCTGTAACCAAGATCATGCTCTCATGGTTGTCCTTTCATTTCAAGTCTGTAAACATTCTTGGGATGCTCACTAACTGCCAGGTACTTGTGAATACCAAAGACACAAAAATGACTGAGACGCAATGCCCCATAGAAGGTCCATAGTTTAAAGGAGGATTAGCCTAGAATGGTGGTGCACATCCGGAGGCATAGCTACTTGAACAGCTGAAGCAAGATTTCTTGAGTCCAGGAATTTGGGACCAGCCTAAGAAAGATAGAAAAACCCTATATGTTGAGTAAAAACAAGCAAACAAACAAGTGGCTGACAATGTCCCTACAATAGAGGCAGTGGTAAGCTAGAGAGATGCTATGTACTAGAATAAGGACCTGATATATCCAAGATTCAGGAAAACATTCCAAGAGGAATGATGATGCCATTTCCAATATTGTATGAAATATCACCATTGGAAATGAAGGGTCCCAAAGAATTAAAAGCTCAAAATGCTTACTTCATTCCATCTCATCCTATCAAATTCCTTCTAGATAACACTGATCTGAAGAAATAGCATTTTTCTCATTTCTTGGGAGAACTATAAATTACAAATATAAAGAAGGTAAAGAGACAATCCCTACTTTCCATTATTGTAATTATTCCAATTACAATGCATACTTGAGAATGGATACTCCCTGGAACATCGGAATTAGATCGCTGTCCTTCATAATACACATATCACATGAGATTTTAACACTGAAGCAAGATCCTTACTGGGAATCACAAATAATTCACAAAATAACTCACTGGTATGATGACTGGAACAGTCCACCTAATAAGATAATTGAAAAGTCTCAGATATCTTTTAGCTCCCTGGATTACAAATGTGTGTGTATTTCTCTAGCTGATTAAAAATAACGCTGACAAATATTAAGTATATCATGTTACTAACTCTACACTCCGATTTTTAATAGCAGTGGAGTCATTCTCTTTTGCTTTGCTCAGCACTTCATGCTCCACATGAAGAGGCCAATTTTCCAGTATTTACAACCACACTCAGAGGCTCATTAAAACCCATCTCTTTTCTTCTCCCTTTTTATAGAAACATTGCATTAACTTTGAACGTTACTGCTGGGGAACACGACTTGAGCCAAGCCGAGCCAGGAGAGCAAACACTCGCCATTGAAACCATCATCATACACCCTCAGTTCTCCACCAAAAAACCTATGAACTATGATATTGCTCTTCTGAAGATGGTTGGAACCTTCCAATTCAGTAAACATTTGTAGTGCACCCTGAATTGTTGAGCCCATAACCTTTTATCCATACTAAAACCCCTACAGATCATAGTATATAGTATGAGACCAGCTCTTCTAGATAATACACTGGAAGCAGAGATTTGTCTAGAGAGGCCCTTTCCTTAAGGTTCTTAATGTAGCATTATGTGGAGTTAGGAGAAGGCAGGTGACAAGTGACCCCTGAAGATGTCAGGCTAATCTATCATGATCCTTAAGTGGTCTTTGGGGACCACCCAGATGCTGATAGGTGTAACTATGGTAGCTTCTCCATAAGCCAAGTCCTGCCTTGGTCTTTTCTTCAGGCCAGTTTGTGAGGCCCGTGTGTCTTCCGGAGCCAGGAGAATATTTTAAGGCTGGATTTATTTGCACAACTGCAGGCTGGGGTCGCTTGACTGAAGGTAAGAGCCCCAGTGCCAGTCCTCTTAATCTAAACTCAAAACTTTTTGGCAGATAACCAGAAATCAGGATTTTTTAAATTAATTTTTTAAGCAACCAGGCAAACATTTCAAAAGGCAGAGAATTTCACAGTATGCTTGAAAAATTGAGATCCTTCCAAAAAGACACAAACCTGTATCCAACTGCTGATCCAACGATGGAAGGTTAGGGAAGGTGAAGGTTTGCCTTGATGGGTTTGATCTCTTTGTTCCAGGTGGCAGCCTCCCACAAGTCTTGCAGCAGGTGAACCTGCCGATTTTGACTCAGGAGGAATGTGAGGCAGCTCTGCTGACCTTAAGGAACCCAGTTATTGGAAAGACTTTCCTCTGTACAGGATCCCCTGATGGAGGGAGAGATGCTTGTCAGGTAAGTGGATACAGCTATGCTCCAGGCCTAGGAAAGCTTTTTTTTTTTTTTTTTTTTTTTTTTTTTTAAGCAGGTTAGGAGCTTAAGAATGGTGATTCCAGATAAAACTAGAATCTGCTTTCCCCAAAAGATAATAGAGATGGTGCCAAGGATGAGGCACTCTGGGTTCTCCCATACATTAAGGATGTCTCTTCTTATTTTGGGATTCCTAGATTTAGGGGTGTTGGGAATGTCACTTATTCTCAATTCTCAGCATTTATAAAGACTGCAGTAAGTTGTATCACTAGGCAAGATGTCTCTGATTCTGTAGTATGAAGAAGAAAGGAAAGGAATTCTGCTGCTTTGATGAGAGCCAAGGGTGAGGAAAAGCATCGGATTCTGATGTTTGAGGATCGAGTAGAAATTATACAAAGATATTCTCCTGGAGCCCTGAGTTTAAATTATTAGAAGTGAGGTCATGTTAGTGCTTGTCATTAGCATCCTTATGAGGAAAGAGTGAGCTATTGAGGCACCTTAACCAATAATCACGGTAACAGAAGCTTTCTTCTTCCTTCCTCAGGGAGATTCAGGAGGGTCACTCATGTGCAAGAATAAGAAAGGGGTCTGGACTCTGGCTGGTGTGACTTCTTGGGGTTTGGGCTGTGGTCGAGGCTGGAGAAACAATTCAAGGAAAAAGGAGCAAGGATCTCCTGGGATCTTCACAGATCTGAGGAGAGTGCTTCCCTGGATCCGTGAACACGTCCAGACTGGTAACAAAGCCATCCTGAGAGCTTAGGAAGCTACAGTTCTGTGGTAGCAAAGAGCATCAGCAGGCTAGACAAATTGAGACTGGGGAGGGCGACTTTTGTAACATGAGAAGATTTTGAAATATATGATCTAATATGAGAGCAAAATATCATACATATCCAGGTATTCAAATATTCACCGAAGAAGGAATGTATTTCTCATAAATTGTTTAAACTTTGTCTATGATTAAAACTAGAGATATCCACCTACTTTTCAACTGTTCTAGCAAGATTCAGCAAGCTAAAACATAGCTCAGTAATGAACAATCATTGATAATTGGACCACCCAGAGAATGATACTAGGAAATATTTTTATATATTACAGTTGAAGAGGGGACACCAGCGCCTAGCAGGAAAATGTCATGAGAACTGCTAAGCCATGTACAGTATGGCAAATAGTGCCCTCCAAAATGAATAATCTCACCTCAAATTAATAAGACAAAGATTTAGAAACCCAGGCATAGAAACAAATGTGGTAAATCTGAGGGATCAGGCTCTATGTACACCCTGCTAGTAGACCAGCCAGGAGAAAATTGCAGCTTCATTTCTACTTCCAAACTCAACTGGTGTCTTCCAGTCTCAAAGTGGCTTCCATCATTTCCCAAGAGGATTAATTAAAGCTAACTCAGAACTTTCTTTTTTTCAAGAGTATGACACAACAGCAGATATCTGAACCTCAGTGTGTGACTATTCAAAATGTTCAGTGTTGAAGAAAGGTTACTTTTATCTCTGGCCTCTACTGTCATGCATCCTTGCCTCTTTTTGCTCTGTGTAATCTCTAAGTCACTGTTTCTTCATTAATAAGAATAAAGTAAGTGAAATCATCTCAAAATGCCAGGACCTCTGTCCTTCTTTGTCATCCTGTTCTTTTCACAGATTAAATTATCAGCATTTGCATAATGACTTAAAATGATCTTTTTTTTTGAGTCAATTTCTTGTCCAAGAGACACAAGCTTTGAATTGCATCTTCTCTTTTTTCTTTCTCAGGCCATCGAAGAAAAGGAACCAGAGGTGGGTACTCCTTGCAGCATGTACTCGCAGGAGCATGAATTAACATCCTAACATTTCTGAGTGTCTTTTCCTGTTATCATCAAAAATCTTCCTCTGGTAGTGTTTATATGATCACTTGGTATAAAGCTCTGATGAGCACACACAGTTATCCCTTCTGGCCTGCCAATTCCGCATCCACAGAGCCCCATTTCCTTCCATGTGTCTTCTTGTCAAGCCATTGTTTTATCTAATTTAGCAAACAGTGCTTGACAAACAGTAACTGATAATTAGATAATAGGAGAAGAAGGGAGATGGTGCAGAGATCGTTAATAAGCTACAGTCCCCCCAAAATTTTCCCTACTAACACAGGGAGCTTAGCCATGTTCGCTATGACACTTCAATGAATTCACTGTGAGATTTTGGGCAAGCTCTTTTCTCAGTCACATCATCCATAAAAAAGAAAAATGAGATTGGTTCTTGGCTTAACTGCTCACTGGGCCTATGAGCCTGTAGGATTCTTTCTCAAAAAGCAATATGGAAAAGTGAACCCCCCACCCCACCCCCAGAGCTGCTCAGAGATATAAACCACCAATGTAGGCTTTGAAACAGAGAGATCCTTATCCAGGATAGACCACAAAGGATAAAGAAGGAAAAATATGGAGCAAAACAGCACATCAACCAAAACAGCCTGATTGTAGGATGTGTAGTGGAGTCACACAAGAGAAAAGAATAGAAAGATAATTTGAGATCAAATTCTGGAAACTGCACATTTAAATCAGAAACTGGGCTTCATTTTACAATGGAAAGTAATGAAGAAGAATAAGGGAAGAATACATAATGGGGAATTCATGATAGATTTTTTAAATGAAGAATTAAAACATGATAAGGGACAGAAAATAAAAAGAAAATAAGAGAAAAAAATAGAACCAGTTTAGTGTGGACTGAAAGTGAAGAGAAGGAGGAATCTGGCTGTACTCTTGGTATTATCACAGCTTTGAACACAAGAGAATGAAAGCTCAAACATAATCAGGTCAGAAGCAGCTGCAGTTTTGCTGATGAAGGGGATTCCACTTGTACATGTTGAGTTTGGGGAAGATAACCAGGCATTAGTCCTAAAGTCCAGAAGAATAGCAGTAAGAATTGAAACTGGTGGTGTGACTAAGCCTATGCTGGGATCCCTGATAGAAAGGAGAAAGGAAGAGTAAGGTGAAACCTGGGACGTGCCTGCACCCAGAGAATGAAGTGTCAAGGTCAAGGGAAAAGACAAAAAATGGTCACAGCATCCCAAGAGTGAAAAGAGCCTAAAAGGGACAAAAACCCAAAACAATGACGCATCCTAGAAGTCAATACAGAAAAAGAATAGTGCATGAAGAACGAAAGTGCACAGAAAAGAAATCCAGTGGCTTCCAGGTCTTCAGCTTCTGGAAGGATGCTATGGAGGCTTGCACTGGCTGCAGCCCTGATGTGTTGGCTTTCCCTCTCAGCCTCATGCAGTGAACCTGATGGCCTAATCAATGGGTCCGAGGGAGAACTACACTTCCCAGAAAGCCTCCACCTATATTATGAGAGCAAGCAGTGAGTACGCCTCAATTGTCCTCCCCCACACTCCATCTGCCTGTTCTCTGACTGCCACTTTCTGTCTAGAGGTTACACCTTCTTGTGTATCTGCCTTCAGACGGTGTGTCTGGACCCTGCTGGTTCCAGAGAATATGCACATGTTGCTCAATTTGTCCCACTTGGATGCAGAATCTTGCCACCACAATTACCTGGCAATGTATTCCTTCGAAGACAGGCTTGTTGGTGAGTGGACCTTCACACTGTCATATGGGAAGCCAAGCTAAATGGACTTAACAAGGTCTGGTTACAGTATGGCTAACATGGAGCCATCTGTGAATGCTGCATTTTCCTCTTCAATTTTTAAAGCCTGCTCTGAAGTGGGGGGAACCAAGCCTGAGCTTGCTGAGAGCGCTTCAGCATCTGCATCTGATACTTGTAAAGCCAGGCTGCTTGGGTCTTGACCCCATTAGGAGTCAACTTTACATGTATTGTTAGAGTTCCCTCCCTGAGTCACCCCAAGTGGGACACTGCTTAACTATGCATGCAAATGGATTTTGCTGCCTCAATAGGCTAGGAACAATGACACCAAGATACAACCATGAGGAGACAAAACTTATTTATGTGAGAAAGAGAAATAAAGCCAGATATCATGGCATATGCCTGTAATCCCAGAATCTGGGAGACTGAGGCAGAAGGACTGCAAGTCCAAGGGCAGCCTGGTATATACAGTAATATTCTGTCTCAAGCAATTGAATTACAGAAATGGCATAGTGTTTCTGTGACTCTCACCCTGAAGTAACTTCACCCATTCCATTGGGAGATAGTTGGCAGTATTTTACAAGTATTCTTGGCTGTTACACCTGAAGAGAATACAGGAGATAATATATTAATGGATAGAACATTGAAAAAAATCATTAAAAAGCCAAAGAGCAACATAAACACAGAACATTCTGGATCAAAATCCAGCCAGTGCAGAAGCTGAGAAGCCTAATTCAGAAAATCCTGAACTTCCAGGACAAGATCGAAACACTCATTAAGTCATGTGTGTGGTGCCATTTTCCAGACTCTGATCAAAGACTCTTCTCACATTGCAGGGAAATTCTGTGGAGAAAGCCTCCCTTCATTCATTCTCATCAGCTCCAGCTCTATCCGGCTGAGATTTGTCTCTGATGCCACAGATTATGCCACTGGGTTTAATCTCACCTATAAAGCTCTTAAGCCAAGCTACCTTCCTGGTAAAACCGTGTACTTCCATTGCTAAGTATCTAGGCCCTTTGCAGAAGTTTTGGTAGCATAGGCATTGAGGGTGGGGGTGGGGAGTAGGAAGACCTCACCTGAGGTCTACTGGCTCCATAGTAGAGAAAGAATCTTGTCCAGCTGAAAGATGTAATCTCTCCTTTCTTGCCTCTGAAAGTTTCTGGTGCTCACTGACCTGAGTGAGCTGAGAGGGCCTTAAGAGTAATGTAAGCTAGCGCCCAGGACTCCCTTTGTGTTGGCACTGCCTTAAGATGTAGTTTATCACTTAGCAGAGATAGGAGGGAGAACACAAATAGTCTTTCTTGGGTGCTTGCATTTGTTCTGTGTTCTTTTGTTTTAGATTCTGGTTGCAGGTCTCTAACTATCCTCTTTGAAGAAGGCACCATACAGAGTCTTCACTATCCTGAAGACTATAGTGACATGGCTAGCTGTGCCTGGATTTTTCAAGCCCCCAGCCATTGCTTAATTAAGGTATGGATTGTATTAGTCCTAAATTAGACATGACATAATCATGAGAGAGCTGACATAGGCATTGTGCAGGCAAAGGTTTTCATCTGATTTTTTTTTTTTTTACAGCCATACTTTCAGTCGTCAGTATCTTCACACTACACACCATAAATAATTGGGGGAACAGAGCAGGCTTGTTTTTCCTGAAGTCACCATTAGGTGGCATTTGCATTCTTTAGCTCTTGTTCAAAACAAGAAGTTTCCCAGTGTTACTTTCATCTTTAGACCTGGTGACTGTCAAGAGCCCATATCTTCTTTTAGAAACAAACATCCTTCCTTATGAACTCAAATTCTGGGAAAATACAATGCGACTAATTAAGAAGTTGATAACAGTCATGCCAATGTCATTAAGTATTCCAGGCAGAGAAGAAGACACAGCAAAAAGGATTCAGCATAGGCCAGGGCCAGGGTGTGTCCAATTCAACAGAATTATAAAGTGTACTTAGAAAGAATATGGGAAAGTTAGGCTGAGGCCAAAGTATAGGTCATCAAAAATCATGATAAGTTTACTGCACATTTGACCTCAGTAGTGTGAAGCCCATTGTTTGTTCCCAATTAGACAGTAGTGGACCCTCTGTTGAGATATGTCACTGCGTAGGTGAAGGTATACAGTCAGGATACAATGGACATAGGCATTTGTTTGTTAAGTCTTTCTCTTAAAATGATACATGAACAAAAGCATATGAAGAAAAGAAAGGAAGAGACAGGAGAAGGAGTAAAACCCTAAAACTCTTGCACAGCCGATTCCGCCGCTGTAAACATCTGTATTAGTTATATCTTTCTTACTGCTGTGACAAGAAACAATTTAATATGGTACTGACCATCATGGCATGTGATAAGGTAGATAAGGTAGATGGTCATATTGTATCAGCACTCAGAAAGCAGAGAGTGGAGAAAAAGTGGTCACAAACCCCTAAGCCCCTCAGTGACCCACTTCCTCCAGTGAGGCTCCACCTCCTCCAGGTTTCACAACCTTTCACAATGTTCCCCATCATCTGAGGATCAAGTATTCAAACTCGTGAGCCTATTGGGGACATTTCACATCCAACCATAATATTATAAAGTGTATTTACCTAAACTAAGACAAGTACATCACTAGGTGGTACAATCAAGGAGATCGCCATCTTATATACAGGTCCTACTCATCTACAACGTTGGATTGGTGTCTAAGTGTGTCTAAGGAGGAAAGGGGTCTGAGATACTAGCAGAAAACAGAACTGATGAGTCTTTAAGACAGATCAGAAAATGGAGCCTTTAAAACACAAAGCAACCCAAACAAACAGATGAGGCCAATAAGTTTGGGTTTACCACAAGAGTTAAAACTTAGAATGAGAAGTTAGAATTAATTATCCAGTCCCCACTCCCCTCGTCAAAAACACGGTAGAATAACAGGACGGAACTGTTGAACATTTGAGAGAAGCTGGGTTTCATAGTATCTGAAATGTCAAATATAGTCAGAGGTTAGAAGCCTAAATGAGATCATTTAGTTTTTAAAATGAGTGAATCAGGACAGAAAGAGCATCTTCAGTGATTTCCATAACTGTTTCAGTGTTTTGACTTTACAATCATCAGTGCTGAGACATAGCTTTGAAAAAAAAAATACAAATTGGCAGAAATATTTAGGTCCCCTTCAGAAATTGTTAAAAATTTTGTCTTAATCCCAAACCAAAATTCATTTTTTCTTCTATTTCAAGTCAGCAACTCAAACAAAAGTTCTTTTTTTTAAAGATGTATTATACACACACACACACACACACACACACACACACACACACACACACACAATTTTGCCTGCATTTGCACCTGCATGCCAGAAGAGGGCACCAGATCTCATTGTATATAGTTGTGAGCCACCATGTGGTTGCTGGGAATTGAACTGAGGATCCCTGGAAAAACAACCAGTGCTCTTAACCGCTGAGTCATCTCTCCAGCCTAAACAGAGGTTCTTAAAATAGCAATCCAATCCAAGATCTAGTGATTTGACTCATGCTGAGGAACGATTGTAGGGAAATATTCAATTCACTGGTTTCTGCAATAAAGCTGTGATGTTTCTAAAAGAACAGGAAACTTTGTGCAACAAAAACCCTGAGTTCATAACAGCCATTGGGCTTGCTTCTGAGCCATGGTGTTTCATTTGTGCTACATTATGCAATGCTTTCTTAGTGCAAGGGGAACATGATATACACTCTGGAACCAAAGCTGTAGTAAAGTCACATGATACAACATAGGCAAGAACCGCAGAAACACTGTGGATTCATACCATGTTTGATTTTGAATTAAATTTTGGTTACTGCTCCTTAAGAAATATTTAGTAACGCCAAATTGTTCACAGTTTCTTTATCCCCCTCCATATGAAGTCATAACCCACAGTTTGTTTGCTTCCCCTTCAAGTCCTTCCCTTTGTCTGTGTACTTCCCCTCCCCTTGCCAAATGCAAGACAAATATACCTTGTAGAGACCAGTGCAGAGGAGGAAAAATAATGACATAAAAATAGCTTCTGACACATTTTTGAGATAACACAATGGTACCATGCACAGGAGAGATAAATGAACCATGCTTCCATTTAACATCAGGATCACAGAAACTGTGAGACTAGAATTGTCATGATTTGTTCTTAGTTAGCTGCTGGGGTTTGCATTCAGCTTGGCACAGAAACTTCTGCTTTGAGCTACAATTTCTCCAAGTTCACCGCTCTCACTCTGAGGTGCTTCTAGTAGCTTCCAGGCAACACTTCATTTGATAGTAACTCTTGCATCCATTTATAATTTGGTGAGGCACTGGTACACAAGAGCAGCAATAGAGAACAAGTATGGTGATGAATCATATTCATCCTTCTGGGAACATCCTCCTAGACAGAAAGACATACCTTGTACGAGGTTTAGCTACCTCCAGCTCTGAGTCAAGTAAACTGAAAATTCACAGCAAGAACAAGAAGTATGAAATAAGATCCCTAGAAAAGCAGTATGTGTTCAGACTATCACTTATATGTCCAAGAAGCACAACCCAAAGTTGCCTCCAGAGAAGACAGTCTCTCTTCCGTCCCACCGTAGCTGCTATGATCTCAGACATTTGCACAGGTCCCCACCCTTACATGCAGGCTGTATTTAATATCTTCTATATTTCAAGATTTTTGAGAGCCTGCTGTGTTTTCCTAAGTAACTTCGCCACTCATGGATATCTCTAGAACTTTCTCAACCAAGGTTGTGCTCTAGAGCAAGGTGAGTGGCCTAGAGTTCTCTGCTTAGTCCTTGAGCTTCTCTAGATGTAACCAGTCATCTTCTCAGCTATCATTTCAGAGCCTAGAAACAGAGGAAAATGGAGACTGCACTTCTGACTATGTGACTGTACATAGTGATGTCGAGAGGGAGAAGGAAATAGGTTTGTATTCCCCTGAAGCCCTGGTTTCTTCTGGTTTACCCTTGGACCTGATCTTGAGACGAGGAATGAAAGGGTATATCTTAATTTTTCTTTGTTCCCAGCACCAACTCCATCTCTCTCTATGGTCTCATTGCCATTCCTTCTGCTTTTATGTGGACTGGTAAAAAGCAAGGACCAAAGAACTACTTGAACCAAAATGTGAAGGGCCAATGAAGAGGAATCAGATAGACAAGCTTTATGAGCTAGGAAGGTAGCTCAGTGATCAAGTGCTTACCAAGCATGCACAAGGCCCTTTGTTTCACTCCTAGCCACCTCAAAAAACTGTTTAGTAAGTCTTGTGGCTAGAAGCCACAAGTGGGTTAGCACAGTGGTTCTCAACCTTCCTGATGCCATGACCCTTTAATGCAGTAAGTACCTCATGTTGTGGTGACTCCAATTATAAAATTACTTCATGGCTACTTCATAACTGTAATTTTGCTGTTTATGAATCATAAATGTAAATATCTGATATACCACCCTCAAAGTGGTCTTTACTCACAAGTTGAGATCCACTGCTTTAGCAGCACTTCAGTAGCATTTGGCAGATGAGACAAACCTGAAATGCTGGTGGGGTCAAAGACACATTGTTTTGAAGATAATTGTGATGTTTCTCATAAAACTTTGTTAACAACTATCTAAAGCACATTTTTTTTTCTTTATCTGATGCCATATCTATTCACTTGGCATCACTTACCTTCATGGGACCTCACAGCTCGGTTCTGTGGCTATGTGGTACCCAGCCCTGTGCTGAGCTCCTCCAGTGTGATGCTCATCAGCTTCCAATCAGATGAAAATGGCACTGCCAGGGGCTTCCAGGCTGAAGTCTCCTTCATTTCTAGAGCAGGTAAGACATTAGAGGCATCAGCTCTCAAGTTCCCAATTCTAATCCTTACATCAAGGTAGAAAAGGACAATGAGCATGCATACCACTGATGCTCCTTATAACAGCATCCTATAAAGTCTCTAATAACACTGAATAGGAGACACTAAATCATTTGATGTTCCTAGGAATGTGGTTAGGTTTTACAAATGTCTGGTATATGTCTATCACCCAGTTGGTATATAAGTTTACAGAAGTTTATATAAGTATATAAGATGGATTATAAGTATACAACCCATCTCATTTAGTATATATACAGATATGTATATATTTACTCATAAACTTTAAATTCATGGAGAACAGCATTATAATGCATGTTTAAAAGAAGGTTATCTGACACATGTATTTTGTTTTGTTTTTGTTTTGAGACTGGCCTGGTACTCGTAACTTCAAATTCACTATCTTCCTGCCTCCTCCTCTTAAATGGTGGGATTACAGACTATACTGCCATACCTAGATTATACATTTTTTCTCTCTCTTTTTCTTTGTAAGTGTGTGTGCATGTCTGTGTGTGTGTGTGTGTATCTACACACACACATGCCACAGCAGATATTTTGAGATTAGAGGACAGCTTGTAGGAGTCTATTCCCTCCTTCCAGCATGTTGGTCCCAGGAATTGAACTCAGGTCATCAAATTTGGTAGCCAACATCTTTACCACCTGAGCCACCTTGCCAGTCTCAAGTTCATGTATTTTCCATGAGATACATCATAGTCTTTCTTGGCACTTTAGCACTATGCTTAGGAGCCATATTAAACAACTAGATAATAAAAAACACAAAAGCACACATATACATACAGAAGCAAAATGACAGAGCACTAAATAGACTGTGAAAAGAATTTTCGTTTGTAGTATGAAAGCTGGAACAAGAAGGCAGAATGTAAAACTGATGAGATGGAAGTTAAGAACACTTTTTGTTCTTACATAGGGCCCAGGTTCAATTCCCACTATTCAGGGCAGCTTATAACCTTATGTGTTGTTGATTATTAATATTTATTATTAATTTAGCTTTTAGTTAAGCAGTAGTTATTTCTAAACCAGCTGTATACCCAAATCACCACACAGAGAATAGGATTTATTTAATCAACCTAGAGCACAATGCTGGGAAATAATTACTCCATCCTAAATCTCCAAGCCTGCATAGTTTTCTCCCATTCAGATTTCCCACATGACCAAGCATTTTAATATAGGAGCCTAGCGGGAGAAGCATTCTCATTCAAACCTCACAATGGGCTTTTGAAACTTCAAAGCCCACCCTTGGTGACTCACCTTCTCCAACAAAATCCTACCCCCTAATCCTTTCTAAACAGTCAGCAGGCTGGGAACCAGGCATTCAAATATATGAGCCATTCTCATTCAAACCATCACAGGTTACAAAAACTTTAGTGATTAGACAGGTTCATATTTGGAAGGCACAAAGAATGAATATTGACTGCACGTTTGAATCTTGGCTAGTGCTTTCTAAATGTGTGGTCTTAGGAATGTCATTTAAGACTCATTGCTTCCAATCTTATGATGAGGGGATAATTCACATATAAAAGTGTATGGGGAGCTATGATCCGTGGTAGAGTACCTTCTTAGCATGCATGAGGCCCTGGATCGAACTTCTAGTTCAGCTAAGAAAAAAACAAAACAAAACAAAAACAGAAAGAAATAAAAGTTAAATCAGAGAAGACTCACTCTCTTGGCTATGAGCAAATGTGTAGCGCGTACCCGGGGAACAGGTCATGAAACACCTCCGTCCATCATCAGGCCTGGATGCTTGTGCTACCCCACCTCCACATCTTCACATTTGGAAGTTCTCATGATTCTTCTTCTGTGTGGAAAATCCAAAGAGCCGGTTATCTACTTCCCAAGCTTTCCATTTCCATTAGACTTTAAACAGCTGCTGAAGGGGGACCAGGTTGAAGTTAAAATATTCCATCTCTCCATTAAGAGACCCATGTAGCCCTATTTACTGAGCTGTATCCACAATTCTGACAATATTATCATAAATCATTTTCTGATGTCCCGGACTTGACAGTCTGTGAGCCAAGCAATCTCATTATGTTTATACTCAGATTTCAATATCTTCATATCAGAGAATGAGTCCATGCCTCTGGAGACATGGGATGTGCCACCTGGAGCAATGAAAGTTTCTGGTAAGCTACTTTGAGGAATGTGACTAAACAATTAATTCAGGGGTCAGGAAGAGCTGGGATAAATTAATATCTTCTAAAGCGTGCTGGAATCCTAAATTTCAGTACCCTGAACGGTGACCCTTATATTTGGAGATACGATCTCTATAGAAGTAATTGGCTTAAAATGAGGTCATTACAGCATGCCAGTCCTAAATAACTTAAGTCTTCATAAAATGGGGATATTTGGATGCAGAGAGAGACACCATACAACAACGTATGAATATGAAGTCAAACACTGGGGAGACTCCAGCAATTGACAGTGGCATACCAAAGCAAGAGGAGAGGTATTGAAGGCATTGAGAAGAATTGCAACCCTCAGAAAGAATCAGCCTGCTGACACACTCACCTTGGACCTCTGTCCTCCAGAAATGTGAGACAATAAATCTCTGCTATCCTAGCCACTGGTGCAGTTTGTAGTGTTTTTTTTTTTTTTAACAGAAACTTTAGCAAATTAATTCATCAGAAATGGCTAGCACATTTGTACTGGCTGACTAAACATCCACAGTACTGGCAATCAGGAAGAAAAACCAAGGGAACACCAGGCTGGAGTTGTTCACCATAGGAAGCCTCTCTCTGTCTTTCTCTGAATCTTTCTTTTTCTCTCTCTCCCTTTGAGACAAAGTCTGATATAACTCAGGCTGACCTCAAGGATGACCTTGAGTACCTGATCCTCCTGCTTCTGGCTGCAGTGTGATAGAATTTCAGGTGGGTACCACCATGCCTGGTATACAGTGCTAGGTATCAAACCCAGGGCTTCAAGCTTGCTGAAACACTCTTTTGATATGGCCTCACAGCCATCCCTCTTCTCTTTTGGGGAGAAACCACACCCCTTCAGTTGAAGACTTTTTTTTTTTTTACTTTTTTTTTAATTATTTATTTTTATCTCAATCACAGGTTAGGTACTTTGAATCCCAGGCGTAGCCCCCTCCCCCATTACCTCCTACCCTCCCACTCCCTCCCTCATCTCCTTCTTCCCCGCCCCCTCCAAGTCCACCAACAAGGGAGGACCTCCTTCCCTTCCATCCAACCCCAGCTTATCCTGTCTCCTCAGGGCTGGCTGCAAAGTCCTCCCCTGGGATCT
>CM053758.1:78187983-78201820 GCA_028658305.1 Pachyuromys duprasi | reverse complement strand
TCTATGTGGGCAGTTAAATTGTTCTCCATTTCTTTGAGGGCCTTGTTCATTTCCTCTTTTTGTCTCTCTTTTTGTTCCTCCAATATCTGCATAATCAAAGCTTTAATATAATTTTCTTGTGTTTCCACTGAATTAAAATCTCCCCTGCTTTTGGGTGTTTCTGGTGGGGCCATGGTGTCCTGATTTTTTTGGGTGAGTTCTTTCGCCGATTTCTGGGCATTTGTTTATATATAATCAAGGAGCTTTTGTGCTTTAAGGCTGTACTTCAGTCTGAAACTGTCAATCTCTTGTGTCAGGAGTAATCTTCAAGAAGATCAGGGATTTCCAGTGGTTTGTTAGTGTGTGTTGTTGTTACAGTTGAACTCTGTTGTGGGCTCTGTGTGCCCGGCTTCATGCTCTGTGCTAGAAGCTGTGAGCACTGCAGGCTGGTCACCCCTCTGGTCTGGAGGTTTAGCTCCTCAGTCTTTTGAGATGTCAGCTGGGGGTTTTGCACTCTGCCCTGGGTTTGCTGCTAAGGGCTCTCCCCTGGACTGGAGACTTGGCGCCCCCTTCTGGGCCAGGGCTGTGAACCATGGTCTGAGATGATATTTGGGGCACACACAGTAGGTCTGGTTTGGTTGCAGGTGTTGCCAAGCGGTGTGCACCCGCTGTATGTAGGCCTGTTTGAAGTGGTGCCCGAGGCCTTCTCTGGTCCGTGGACACACACGGACCAAGGTGGTTGCTGGTGCCCCGAGCAGTTTGCGACCGCAGTGTGTAGTCTGGTCAAAACGGTTCCCTAGTCCCTCTCAGTCTGAGGTGGTTCCAGCGGCGATCGGTGTGTGCCTGCCATACACCCGCTGGTTGAAGCAGAACCTGCATCCTTTCCAGACTGGCCCGTGGACTCACACAGGGACTGAGGTTTTTGCTGGCGGATTCGAGCAGCGTGTGCCTGCAGTGTGCAGGTCAGACAAAACGGTGCCCAGGTCGTCCTCAGTCTGCCCCAGAGACTATGTGGTCCAGTTTAGTATGGCAGCTGCTGGCGCCCTGCGCAGCTACTCATTCCAATCAGAGCTGTGCGCCTCCGGTCACCCAGAGATTTTTCCGGGGAATAACTGGGTGTCCCTAGGGTTTTCCCACTTGATTTTCTCAACGTAGAAGTTCCGCTCACCTGGCAATCACAAATCCTGGCGTTTTAGGTCCCAGAGTTCAGTCTCCTAGTTGCTGCGTTGTTTCTGCTGACCTAGTCCTCAGACACAGTGTCCTCTAGTGGCAGCCATCTTCGGATACCTTTTCTTTTAAAGCTTGAAAATAATTGCCTCCATTTCCTTCACAATTTCTAAATTTTTGTTTAATATTTTTCAAACAATTGGAAGAATTTATCATCTCCTAGTGAGAGTTATTCTGCTGAGATTTTCCCATTTGTTGCCTTGAGCAATATAAAACATTCCCTGTTGGTCAACACCCCCTTCTTTTAAGATAGCTTCTACTTTATGTTCCCAATTTCATACAGTTTTAAAATACTTTGAAAAGTATATTTGCTAGTGTTTCTATCATTAATAATTTTTTTTGCTTTTCTTAGAAAAAAATTTTATTTGAATTTTCCTTTGTTTCCTTACAAGTCCACAGAGCAAAGTAACACTCACTTAGGAAACCCTCCCAGAGCCTCATCTTCTGACTAGGGATAGGTGGGTGATTTGAACCCCAAGTAGGAGGCAGGCTCCACCCCACAGAGTTGGGTAGACCAGGTACAGAAGCTGCAGTTCCTTATCAGAAGAATTCAAGCAGCCCAAGCCTTATATTCCTCTGCCCATCGGTGGATACACTTACCACATCTTCATCTTATCATGAAAGGTCCATCAAGCATGTAATTATCCACCCTACCTCTGTCGTATCACCGTGGACTATGACTTGGTGCCACAAATCTAGCTGATCTGTGCCAGTGCAATTGGCACACTCATTTACACTCACCTGGCCTGTTTGCCTGGGAGGGCCCTGGGCTGCCAGCTTTCTAGGTATGTTAGAGTCACAGAATGGCTGTCCTCCAGGCCTGTGATAAGGGCCTATGTTCTTGGTACCTGAGTTCACAGTTCTTCACAAACTCCCAATGTTTTGGTGTAACTTTTCTCTGGGATGAAAGATGAAGATAATTGTCTTCATGTCTAAAAAGGCGGGGGGATGGGCTCTCCCCCACTGATGAGATTTCTCAGCAGGGGAGAGTACTTCCATCAAGCATGAGGACCTGAGTTCAGCCCCTTAAAACAACTCCTAAAAGTTGCTTTCTAACACAATACAAAATTATAAAACTTGAAAAAAATCCAAAGATTTTTGTTATGGTTCAGATAAGAAACCCTTCAAGAATTCATGTATTGAGGCTAGAGAGACAGACCAGTGGTTAGAGCACTTGTTCTTGTAGAGGACCTGAGTTCGGTTCCCAACACCACCAACTGTTTGTAATTCCAGTTCCTGAGGCCCCAAAGCCCTCTTTTGGTCTCAAAGGACACTAAATAAATACAGTGCACAGATACAAATGCAGGCAAAATACCCATATTTAAAAATAAAAATAAATAAATCTTTTTAAAGAATTCACATATCAAAGGTTAGATTCCAAGCTGGTGGATAATGAGTCAAAATAATTCTTCCTCCTTTAAGCTGTTTTCTTAGTTTTGTCATAATGATGGGAAGTGACTAGCTAGGATTGTACACTTACAGAGATATGCAGTCACACACTGTTGGAAGTCAGCTTTCACTGGCTAATTCAACTGAATATCAGTGATCTTTGTTCTGTCCCCAAGCTGCCTTGCTTAGAGAATGTGACCCTAACTATACCACCCACCCCTGCTCCATGTGCAGGCCAAACATGGATCACTTGGTTCATTCATCCTTTCACTCAGTCTGGTGGAAACCTTCACTGCATGCGATCTTCTTGACAGCGATCTCTCTTAGCACTGAAGATGCAACTATAAGCCCAGTCTGTGGTTTCAAACATCCAATTTGAGAACTGAGTACAACTGGCCCCCTACTTCAAGATGGTGAACCCATAGCCTGGATGGGAGTGACAGGAAAGGCTTCAGTAAGGGGCTGTATCTTAGAAGATCTTCAGGTTAGCAAAAAGGAAAGGTGTGCAAAAGAAATGGCATGGGCTAAAGATAGGAAAGACTTTAATATTTTATTTCATGTTTTAATAAGACAGGAGCTCTCTCTATAGAGCTCTGCTGACCTGGAACTCATTGTGAGGACCAAGCTGGCCTCAAACTTTAGGAAAGAGCTATTTTTTACTTTAACAACAGGGATTCCTTGCCTTTAAGTGGATAAGAAGTCCAACAAGCTATAATGACTTTAAATCCCATCTTCACCTCTAAAGTGCACCGTGGGTATTGGGCTTTCTTCACTGCAGGGATAGTGTGGGGAGCCATAGGTGCTGGCTTCACTTTTGAAAGAAGCAAATATCCCTGTTAGATAGCCTGGTCATTAACAGTCTTTCTTCTCTCCCACAATGCTTCTGGGGACAAGGAAAAGTCACCTGGTAGCTTGAAAAGTCAGTCTCTGGGTAGAGTGACTGTGATCATTAAGAATCATCTGACCTTGTGTGGTGATGCTTTTATTCTAGCATTTGGAAGGTAGAAGTTCAGACTAGCCAGGGATACACAGAGAGAGCCCCTATCTCCAAAAAAAAAACCCCAAAAAACCAAAAACAACAACAACAAAAAAACACCTTTCTGTAGCTGTACACACATTCTAAATTATTTTAAGAAAATCCTTTTAAGAAGTGAGTGAATGTTCCAGAGTAAAAATTTTTGTCTTGGTATTTAGAAGCTCCACTTCTGGTGTGAAATAAGGGGAAAGTCCTCCATTTCTTATTTCAGGACTTTGGTTTCCTTCTTACTTCTGAATTGGTATTGGCCATGTATAAAATAAGGGATAAGGCAGGCAACCTAACAGCCTCTGAGGACCTCATCCTACTTGGGAAAGTGAGGTCTAATCAATAAATCCCATGTTATTTATCCCTGCTCAGTCCTTACCACAATGATTGTTAATATGCAGATTAAGGGGTTAAGTGAGCAGATACAATGTGCCACAAAATTCAATCTACCAGTTATATATCAAGGTTGAGGACCCACAAGTTGCTAATGAGACCCAGACTCATTAGAACACCTTGCCTGTTCCTGTTTGTATTCAGGAAGCTTTACCATAATTGTTTCCATCAAATGTCAAATTCCCTCAGTCTCTCCTAGATATATATTACTATATCATCTTCAGCTTTGATTTTTGTTTTTGTTTGTTTGCCTGCTTTAACATTTTTACTGCATTTGTTTATCTAGTTTGTGTGTGAGAGTGACAGAGATGGAGAGAGAGAAAGAATAAAAGAGAGAAAAAGATATATACCAGGACACATATCACAGTCAGAGGAAAACTTGTAGGATTTAATTCTCTTCTGTGGTGTGGACCCTGAGTATCACACTCAGATCATCAGGCTCGGTAGAAAAATGCCTTTCGCCAGTAAGACATCTCATCCACCCTTGTTTTGCTTTTCTTGAAGAGGGGTCTCATCATGTAGTATAGACTGGCCTAAAACTCACAATGTGTTCCAACCTGACCTTATTTTAAAAACCCTCCTGCCTTTACTTGGTGGGTGCTGGTTTTACAGGCATGTGTTACCATGGCTGGCTTACAGCACCACTTATGGGACAGTCAGCTCGAGCCCAGGCTGTGGACAGATTCACACCCAGAGTTTTCCGTTTGCACCCATGCCTTTGTTGACTATTTCAGCCCATATCTCTGTGGTGAAAGACTTTAAAATAATATGTTTGCTGAGTTGTTGAACTTCCTTCCCATAGAGTGTCCACTTCTCCCCACAGTTTTTGAAGGAACCTTAGAGCCTTCTCTCCTGAGAGAACTCATACCTGCTCATGAAACAAGTGCGTGCAATACTCAAAGACTCATGTTCAGAGGAGATGAGCTCATTGGTGGCAGTTAAAGTGAGGCCTTCTGTCTGTTGTAGTGATAAACCTAAAAATGTTTCAAGTAAGTATTTGTCTAGAAAGGAACAGAACAGATGATCCAGTAACAGGAAGAAACGCAGAGGAAATGGGATACACTTTCAATTGCTCCTGAATTCTCTTCCACCATGCCAGAAATCCAACTTGTTCTTAACAAAGTCTAGGCTTGGCAACCCTGCAATCTCAGCTCATATGACCCAACTGTGGTCCTTTTGACAAAAGCATCATTTAGCATCTGTCTCTGGGCCCTATCATATAGCCATCCGTTCAGGAACAAAGGTTGGGAGAGATACACAGTTCTCACAGTTCTGACAACTTGTCAGACCACTTTGAAGGACAGACTTGAGCTGAGACAATGGCATACCTGTGCCACACCTTGACCAAGACTGCTTTAGTTATATATACCTCTTGTCTTCTTTTTAAATCTTAGCCTTCTGTCGGGGGCCCAAACCAAAGATGGGCTTCATTGTTTGTCTTCCCAGTGTGGCCACATTCATTACTACTGGTTTCTTTAATTGGTCTGTTGAGGATGGGTGGCTGAGCCTAGGTTGTTAGCACTGCTAGAACCCAGCTTCTAACCCTAACAACTCTGATAACAAATGGTCAGATGAAAAATTAAGAAGTCATCTCCAGCCAGGGAAATAGGTAGGCTGACTGCCCTCTGTTCCTCCAAATTAAGTGTCACAGTTTCATCTCCAGCTCTGCAATAAAACACCAACTGCAGCCTCCCTTCCCCCTCTGCTCTCATCTCTAGTGGATCCCACAGATCTTCCCCTCTTACCTGCTCCCCAGCAATTGCTTTATTCCAGCACCCAACTCTAGTAGGCACTCCCTGCCAACACACTGGCCACTCCTTCCTGCCAGAGAAGCAAGTAGCCTGACTACAAACATTCTCTCCATTTCTCTCCATTTCTTCAAGTCCAATCCCCTAGTCTCATCCCACCTCTGTAGCAGAACTCCTGTGGTGACCTTCCTCCACTTTATCTCTGGTGAGACCCACATATCTTCCTCCCCTCCCCACCCTCTCTTGACTCTTTGCTTATCTCACCCCCCCAACTCTAGCAGGTGCTCCCTGAAAACATACTGTCCACTCCTGCCAGAAAAGCAGGTAGGCTAACTGCAGATTCTCACCTCTCACTCTGCTCCTCCAAATCAATTTCCCTATCTCATTCCCAGCTCTACAACAAAACACCTGCTGTACCCCCCCCTTTCCCCCTGCCCCATCTCCAGTGGATCCCTCAGATCTTCCCTTCTAATCTTCTAATCCACAGGCCATTCCTACTAGGAAAGTAGGTAGTTGACTGCAGATCCTCACCCTACCCTCCACCTCCTTACCCTCCACCTCCCATTCCCCATGTCCTGCCACTCACTCCTCCAAGTCCAATCCCCCAGTGTCATTCTCAGCTTTTAAGGAGACTTTCTGCTGTGCCCTTTGGACATTCTCTGCCCCCATTCTCAGAGGACTAATTCAGCAGATCCTGGTACACATGGCCTTCCTCCCTCTTTTGAAGCCCCTTGACCATGTTTATTCCTAAGTCTGAGGTCCTAATACCCAGAAACACATTTTACCTGGAACTTCCAGTAACCACAACTATCAAGAACCCCAGAAGATTTTCCTACAGGCAAAATATATCCATCGTTGACTCCTAAAATCCAGAGAGGAAAAAGAAACCTTATACCCAATCTTATAAAGATGATAGAGGAAATGAATAAATCCCTTAAAGAAATACAAGAAAATACAA
Source organism: Pachyuromys duprasi (assembly GCA_028658305.1). Classification (NCBI taxonomy): domain Eukaryota; kingdom Metazoa; phylum Chordata; class Mammalia; order Rodentia; family Muridae; genus Pachyuromys; species Pachyuromys duprasi. The sequence continues at coordinate 78,195,102 of CM053758.1, read as the reverse complement.
CCAAACAGGTGAAGAAAATGAATAAAATGGTTCAAGACCTGAAAATGGAAATAAAAAGGATAAAGAAAATATAAACTGAGGCAATCCTGGTGATGGAAAACCTAGGTAAGAGAACAGTAACTACAGATGCAAGCATCACCAACAGAATACAGGAGATGAAAGAGAGAATTTCAGGTGCAGAAGATATGATAGTAAAAAATTTGATATATCAGGCAAAGAAAATGTTAAATTTAAAAAGTTTCCAACATAAAAAAAAATCTAGGAAATTTGGGATGCTATAAAAAGACCAAACCTAAGAATAATAGAAACAGAAGAAGAAGAAGATTCCCAGCTCAAAGGCCCAGAAAATATTTTCAAGAAAATCACAGAAGAAAATGTCCCTAACCTAAAGAATGAGATGGCTATAAACATACAAGAAGCTTACAGAATACTAAGTATATTTCTCATCACATAATAATCAAAACACAAAATGTATAGAACAAAGGAAAACTATTAAAAGCTGCAAAAGAAAAAGGCCAAGTAATTTATACAGGAAACACTATTAAAATTACAGCAGACTTCTCAACAAAGACTTTAAAAGACAGAAGAGCTTAGGAAGATATCTTGTAGTCTCTCAGAGACCACAGATGCCAGCCCAGTCTACTATGCCCAGCAAAACTTTCAATCACTATAGATGGAGAAAACAAGATATTCTGTGACAAAACCAAATTTAAGCAATATTTTCCTACAAATCCAGCTCTACAGAGGATACTAGAAGAAAAACTCCAACACAAGGAGGTTAACTACATCCAAGAAAACACAGGAAATAATCTTACACCATCAAAACCAAAGTAAGGGAAATACACACACACACTACCACCATCAAAATAAAAATAACAGGAATTTAAAAAAATCATTGGCCATTAATATCTCTCAATATCACTGGACTCAATTCCCCAATTTAAAAACAAAACAAAACAAAACTCAGGCTAACAGAACGGTTGCAAAAACAAGATCCATCATCCTGCAAACAAGGAACACCTCAGTAACAAAGATAGATATTACTTCAGAGTAAGGGCTGAAAAAAAGTTTTCCAAGCAAACAGACACAAAAAGCAAGCTAGAGTAGCCATACTAATATCTAATGAAATAGACTTTCAACCAAAATTAATCAAAAGAGATGGGGAAGGGCATTTCATGTTCACCAAAGGAAAAAAATCCACCAAAATGACATCTCAAATCTGAATGCCCCAAATATAAGAGCACCCTCATTTGTAAAAGAAACATTACTAAAGCTTAAATCACACATTGTAACTTACATGTTAACAGTGAGAGGCTTCAACACCCAATTCTCACCAACGGAAAGGTCATGTAGATAGAAACCAAACAGAAATGATGAAACTAGCAGATGTCATGAATCAAATGGACCTAATAGATATTTATAGACTATTTCACCTAAACACAAAATTTCACCCAAACACAAAAAAATATACCTTCTTCTCAGCACCTGAATGGTCTTCAAAAGTGGCTATATACTCGGCCACAAAGCAAGTCTCAACAGACACAGAAACTTTGAAATAACCACCTGTATCTTATCAGACCACCATGGATTAACGCTGGACTTCAACAACAACAGACACAGAAAGCCAACAAACTCATGGAATAACTCTCTACTCGACGATCACTGTGTCAAGGAAGAAATAAATTAAAGACTTTCTAGAATTCAATGAAAATGAAGGCACAACATACCCAAACTTATGGGACACAATGAAAGAGGAAAGTATATGACACTAGGAGCCTTCATAAAGAACTTGGAAAGATCCCATACTAGCAAGTTAACAACACACCTGAAAGCTCTAGTGTGAAAAGAAGCAAACACATCCAAGAGTAGATGACAGAAAATAATCAAACTGAGGGCTGAATACAATAAGTTAGAAAGAAAGAGAACAATACAAAGAATCAACCAAACCAAGAGTTTGTTCTTTGAGAAAATCAACAAGATAAACAAACCCTTAGCCAAACTAACTAAAAGGCAGAGAGAAAATATCCAATTTTCCAAAATCAGAAATGAAAAGGGGGACATAACAACAGACACCTAGGTGTAGGCATAAGGATATTGCATAATTCAAATGCTGATTTCTGTGCCCCACTTCCCTGCAATCTTTGTTCAGAGACTCTCCTGTCTCAATGTTGTATAAACACTAAAAACTCCACCAGAAAACTTCCACAGCTGAGAAAAGTGACTGGATACAAAAATTAACACACAAATATCAGTAACCTTCCTACATACAAATGACAAATGGACTAAGAAAGAAATCAGAAACCTTTCACAATAGAGTCTCAAATAATATAAAATACCTTGGGTTTTTTTTAACCAAGCAAGTGAAAGACTTTTATGATAAACAAAACAAAACAAACTTCAACTCAAGTTGAACTTCAACTTCAAGTCTTAAAGAAAGAAATGGGAAGATATCAGAAGATTGAAAGATTTCCCATCCCCATGGATCTGTGGGATTAACATAGTAAAAATGGCTACCTTACCAAAGCAATCTACAGATTCAGTTCAATCCCCTACCAAAATCTCAACACAATTCTTCATAGATCTTGAAAGTACCATTTTCAGCTTCATGTAGAAAAACAAAAAACTCAGGACAGCTTTTTAAAAAATCCTGAATAATAAGCCTGCTGGGGGTTTCAAGTTTTACTATCAAGCTATATTAATAAAAAAAACAGCATGGCATTGGCACTAAAACAGACACATTGATCACTGGAATCGAACTGAGGACATAAACCTACACATCTATGGACATCTGATTTTTGGTAAAGAAGCTAGAAATACACACTGGAATAAAGATGGCATCTTCTGTAAATAGTGCTGGTCTACCTGGATAGCTGCATGCAAAAGAATCCAAATAGATCTGTTCTTATCAGCTTATACAAAACTCAACTTCAAGTGGATCAAAGACCTCAACCTAAAATCAGACACACTGAACATGATAGAAGACAACTCATTGCCACAAAAAAAGACTTTCTGACCAGAACACTGATAGTGCAAGCACTAAGATCAACACTTAATGAGTGGGATCTCATGCAATTGAGAAGCTTCTACTTGGCAAAGGACACTGTTGTAATTCAGACAAAGTTGCAGTATACAGAATGGGAAAAGATTTTTACACACCTGATATAAAGTAATATTGAAAATATATAAAGAACTCAAGAAACTAGATATAAAAAACAAATAACCCAATTAAAATGGGGAATATATCTAAACAAAGAATTATCAATAGAGGAAACTCAAATGGTTGAGAAACACATAAAGAAATGTTTAACATCCTTAACCATCAGGGAAATGGAAATCAAAATTACCTTGAGATTGCATCTTACACCTGTTAGAATAATTAAGATCAACAAAACAAGTGACAGCTCATTCTGGCGAGGATGTGGAGTAAGAGAAACACTCATCCATTGCTGGTGGGAGTGCAAACCACTATTGCTGTTCTTCAGAAAGATGGGAATCCATCTACCTCAAGATTCAACCATACCAGTCTTAGGCATACACACAAAGAATGCTTCATCCTAACACAGAGACACTTGCTTAACCATGTTCCTTCATAATAGCCAGAAAATTTAAGTAGCCTAGATGTCCCTCAACAGAAGAATAAAGAAAATATGATATATTTATACAATGGAGCATTAATCAGCCATTGAAAGAAATGACATCATAAAATTTCCAGCAAATGAATAGGAGTAGAAAAAAATCATCCTGAGTGAGATGTCTCAGACCTAGAAAGAGAAATATGGTATGCACTTGCTTATACAAGGATATTAGCTTTTATGACGATGATAAGCAAGCTACAATCCACAGAACCACAGAGGATAGGTACAGAGTAAGGGACTAGAAGAAACAGATAGCTGTCATTAGGAAAGGGTAGTAAAATAGATATTTATAGATGGATGGGGGGTCTGGAGTGGGTTGGGAAGGAAAAAGGGAGCAGTGGGAACAATATAGGAGACAGATAAAATTAAGGCACTAATTTAAGAGTAGTATAGAAACTTAGTATAGTAGAAACCTCCTAAAGTATATAAATATGTGAAGGCAACCTAAGTTAAAATGCCAAATAATGGGGTAGATAGAGCCCCAACTGGCCATCTCTTACCACCAAACGAAGCTTCCAGTACCAGGTTTGGGTTACTTCTAATTGACTTGTTGGCCAACACAAGAATCTCCAAACAACTCAGGTTGTTGCCAAGACTATACATTGTTTTCCACAAACAGACAGCAATTGCTGAAGAAAACACCTACACAACTCATTGAACATCCTCCTACAGAGCTGGTGCCTGCATATAGCCTTCATGCCTACATTGTAGCATCTTTGTTACCAAAAGATAATCTCTCTGACTGCTATCAAAACAGAAACATAAACACCAAGCCAGCCACAAACCTTTTATCTACAATGGTATACTGCCTGCAAGATGTGCCAGGGCAATGTTGGCACAAAACTTGTGGGAGTAACCAACCAATAGCTGATTTGATTTAAAACCTACTCTTCAAGAAAAATTCAGCCAACACTGCTTGGGGGACATAAGGCAAAAAACCAAATAACACTGATCTTTAAAAAAGAAAACAAAGTGCTGGAGAGATGGCTCGGGGGTTTAGAGTACTGGCTGTTCCTCCAAAGGTTCTGAGTTCAATTCCCAGGAAACACATGGTGGCTCACAACCAGCTATAATGAGATCTGATGCCCTGATCTGGTGCTCTCTTCTGACGTGCAGGCACACACACAGGCAGAACACTGTATACATTATATACATAGATAGATAGATAGATAGATAGATAGATAGATAGATAGATAGATAGATAGATATTAAAGGAACAAAAAGTATTGTACTGAGAAATGACTCCTAATAATATTCTGCTACACTCATAGTTCAGTGCCTTGTTCAACCACTGTCAGAGAAACTTCTTCCTGCAGCACATGGGAAAAAATATAGAGATGCAGACAATACTTAGAGAGTGAGAGACCTTAGAATATTCAGTCCTAAATGGGAAGTCTCTACCAAATCTTCCACTCTGAGCTCAGGGAACCAAAATAACAAGACGGCCAAAACCAAACAAACCAATAAACAGAACAAAAAAGGTAACTGGGGTTGGGATTAGCTCTCTGGTAGAGCGATTGCCTAGAAAGTGAAAAGCCCTGGGTTCAGTCCTCAGCACTGAAGAGAGAGAGAGAGAGAGAGAGAGAGAGAGAGAGAGAGAGAGAGAGAGATCAGAGCTCAGTGAACAAAATGTAAGAGCCAGAGAGGATGGAGGACACCAAGAAAGCAAGTCTCCCTAAATAAACATAAGCAAAGCTCATATGAACACATAAAGACTGAAGCAACAGCTTCAGGGCCTGTGGAGGTCTGCACCAGGTCTTCTGCATATATATTATGCTTCCAGTTTCGTAATTTTATGGGATTCTTGAGTGTGTGAACGAGTGAGTCTCTGACTGTTGTTCTCTCTCTCTCTCTCTCTCTCTCTCTCTCTCTCTCTCTCTCTCTCTCTCTCTCTCTCTCTCTCTCTCTCTCTCGTGCTTTCTGTTTCTCTCAGGCTCTATTCCTTCTATTGGTTTGTCTTGTCTGACATGAATGGGATAGTTTTGTTTTATCTTATATTTTATTTGTTATATTTTTTAAAAAAATTAATTGAATGAATGAATGAATGAATGAATGAATGAATGAATGAAAAAAACTAGTCATTAGGGTAAAAGTTTTTAACAATGGAACTGTCATTTATACCTGCTGGGAAAGGGAAAATCCGTTTTCTCCATTGGGATAACACTGGGAATATCAACCACTCAAGGGCAGATCTTATATTCAGGAGTAGTTGACCAACAAATAATGGGTGACTCCACAATTTTTTGTGTGGTGCCTTTATTAAGTTACAGTTTGGTGGTTGGTTGGTTGGTTGGTTGGTTGGGAGTTTTTGGTAGGGGGGATGTTATATTTTGTTTTCTAGGTTTGGGGTGCTCTTTTTGGTTTTTGTTGTTGTATTGGGTTTGTTTTAAAGTTGGTTGCTTAGGGAGGGTAGGAAGATTTAGAAAAACTTAGAGAAAGGGAAGAATATAATAAAAATATATTAAAATTTCAAAATTATTTGAAATAATAAAAATCCTTCAAAAAATAAAATAAATTATAAAAGAAAAGGAAGCCTTTTTGAATTAGAAATCAAGAATCTAGATTCTAATTGCACCAGAAACAGTTTTCTTTGTATATTTACTGCTTGACAGGATGATGTGTGGGGATGCTTTGATAAAGGGATGCTGTGATAGAGGGATGTTATCATATAGGATGCTGTAGTATAGGGATATTGTGATATAGGGATTCTGTGGCATAGGGGTACAGGAAGGCCACAGTTTCTGAGTGAGGCTTCACTGTGATATCTATGACTCTACATTAATAATGACAATAGAGACTTGAGAATGCCTCTTAGAATTGTCTGTAGTCTAATTTGTTCTGCCTTCACTTGCTCTTGTTTTTCAACTTCCGAGACAGATATTGTCCTTACAACAAAACTCTTTTCTGAAAATCTCCTGCTTCTGTGCTTTTAAGAGATAAGTAAACACTGGGCCAAAGCTGTGAACATGGAAGTAAAATATCCTGCTCTAAATACATTTCCTTAGCATATAAAACTACAGATGGAAATGGCTCAAAATATGTCCATTTATGAAACCAATTTACATCTATCTATGTTAGTAAAGTAAGTGGAGCATGAAGGCAAAGACGTGTTCTCTGAGAATAATGTACCTGTTTATCTTGGAAAGATCTTTGCACAGGAAGAGTGGATGTGGGAGGATCCTAACACCTGCCTAGAAGAGATCACCACAGGTTATCCTTTAAGAGTTGCTCTGTGCAGATATTAAGACTCGCGATCAAGCCTTTGGCAGAGGGCAAGAAGTGATGATAGAAATGGAGGAGGTTAGTGAAACTTGGAGAGAACAAGAGCTCCACAAAGACCAAACTGAGCAGGGCACAGGGGTCTTGTATGAGACGGTATCTACAACCAAGGACCACGTGTGGATGTGGCCTGGAACCCCTGCTCAGATGGGGCCCATGATAGCTCGGTGTAGGACTAAAAACCCTAGTGAGGGAAACAGGGACT
>CM053758.1:78148166-78187883 GCA_028658305.1 Pachyuromys duprasi | reverse complement strand
CACCCAAGTCCATCTTCAGGGCCCTGGCATGAGGTCTGAGCATGAGTTGAGCACACAAGGTACAGTAACAAAGCAGTCCTGGTCAAAGTGTAGTACTATCATTGACCCATGGCTATCTCCTAGGCCCTGGGTCCATCATGCACATAGTCACAATCTCTTCAAGATAAGCTTCCGCTCAGGCTTTTCCTTCCCCAGCATGACACTCCTGGAGTAGTTCCATTCCCTTGAGGTCCACTGTATCAGTAGTTTAAGAACAAAAGCACAGGTATCTCTCTCCAAAATGTTTTCCCTGCTTCCAGGACAGTTACACACACACTTCCTGCCCCCCCCCCTTTAAAGTTTTTAACTATTTGAATTTTTATTGTATGTATATAGCTATTCTTTGCCTGCATGTGTGTCTGTGTACCATGTGCATGCCTTGGTGCCCATAGAGGCCAAAAGAGGATTCTGATCCCCTGGGACTGAAGTTACAGATTAGTGCAAAGAATTAAACCTGGGTCCCATGGAAGTACGGTGTTTTTGTTTGTTTGTTTGTTTGTTTTTAAGATTTATTTATTGTGTATACAATGTTTTGTCTGAATGTACACCTGGATGCCAGAAGAGGGCACCAGATCTCACTATAGATGGTTATGAGCCACCATGGGGTTGCTAGAAATTGAACTCAGGACCTTTGGAAGAATAGCCAGTGCTCCCAACCTCTGAGCCATCTCTCCAGCCCCCAAGTACAGAGTTCTTAACCACTGAACCATCCCTCCAGCTAATCACTTCTTCCCTCGACCATCCCATGGTTTGTATTGTCACCAAGTTCCTTTTCCTTTGTGTAACATGCGGGTGACAGCTATATGTCCCTCCCCATGAGACTCAGACTTTGCTAATGGCTTCTGTGTGCTTCCTGTTAACCTGTCAGCAATCTGTTTATTTCACAGAGAAATACCAACATTTTGGAGTGAGAATAGGTAAGCTTTGCTACACCAGTCCCATTTTTATTGAAGTGGGGATTGGGCTGTTTCCCTTCCTTTGTCTCCATTCCCCCTCCCCTTCCTGCAGCACTCTCTGACTGGACCCCTGAGGCTCTCATGCCTAGATAGTACAATCCTGTGCAGCTGGCAGGTTCCCCCCTAATAACAGCATTTACTTTCGATTTGACTTCCAGTTGAGTTCCAAACTGTGAACTCACAGTCACTACCTTCTGGAGGCTGGAGCTCAGCCTCTGCCCCAACAGACACTGTTTGGAAAGAGTTGAAGCAACTGTTGTAAATAAATGTGGAGAGCTCAGCAGACATAGTGATTGAGGAAGGAGATTTCTGGGAGTGGGAAGGACAACAGGAATAGGATTCTGAAAGCTGTTCTTTTTCACTCTTCCCAATCGCAGCCTCAAGTCAACTCTGATCAATCAGGAGTCTCAGCTGCCTTTGCCTTTTTACAGTCTGAGAAGATTGTTAAGGTCCCTCGGAAATGTGCGAAGTTTTCCATAGCATCCTTCTTTTTGTTTTGAGATAAAGTCTCTTGTAGCCCAGACTGGCCTCAAAGTCATTATAGAACCTGAGATGACCCTGACGTTCTGACTCCTCTGCCTCCACTTGCTGACATCACAGGTAGGCATCACTCCACCTGGTTTATGTACTGCTGGGAACGATCCCAGGGCACCCTAGGCCATCACTCTACCAATTGAGCTACATTAGTCACAACCTACCATAGTCACATTTCTGTTATGAATATCAAGGTTGAAAACATTTCAAAAATTCATGTACAGCCACTGTTCTATCCCAATCTGCAGTGCTGGGCAGAGGGGGGTGGGGTGGGGGAGGGATTCTGGCCAGGTAGTACCAATATGCTTTATTCTCAAATCCTTAAAGAGAGAACAGGGGAAAGTACAATTGTGCATTAGTCAGTGTTAGTGCCTAGAATATTTTAGGCTCTCCATGGACCTCATAAAGCTCACTCCAGTCAAACAAATGTGGCTGTTGTGATACTTTGTCCTGGGTGACATTTTTAGCAAAATACACAAAGGGTGGGCCAGGGCCAGAGCCAGAGAGGAGAGGAAAGCTGCTCACATGGTCTGGCAGAGACAATGAGCTGCAGTTGTGACCAAATAAGAGACAGCTTTTGAGAAAAGATGTTGGCAATGAAAGCAATTAGGGCATTAGAAAAGGAGGAACGAAACTTCTGAGCCAAGATACAGGAAGAATATTTGTAGATACATGCATATGCACAATTTAAAATTGAAAAAAATTTAAGATCAAGTTAATGATTATCTGTAAATATTTGATCTATTTCCATATTTTATGTATCTATCTACTCAGAGTTACATAAAATTTTCTCAGGTGAAAAGGGATTCTTAGTAGAAAAAGTTTAATTCATGTAATTCAACATGATTCTATGTAAGAGTGAAATACAAACACTTGCTATACACTACTGTGATTAGAACTGTGTATTACCACAGGGTTGGAAAACCATACTGATGGAGAGAACAGTGACGAGACAAGGCTAGCCCATGTATGAGACCAATTTATGATGGGATGTAAGGTCAGTGCTCTGGCGTGTGTAATGTGTTGTTGAGACAAGAAAAGCAAAGTTGGATCCCTGACTCATATCATGCAAAAATCATTATTAAGTGTTTGGGAAACTCTAAAGCAAAAGCATTAACTTATTTTCCCATAAGAAATATAAGATGTGTTATGAGATTGAGTAGAAATAAGAAATAACAGAAAGCATTAATCCTCAAAGCAAAGGCTGGTGATTCAGATACTGACAACCTTACAATGAGAAATTTCTGCACATCTGACACACACTGAGGAAGATTTAAGAAGAAAGTTACAGGTTGGGGGAAAGCCTTTATAACTCATCTGTCTGATATACATTTAGGCCTCTTAAAAATTATTGTGACACAGTTAACTCAGTAGAAAAATGGACAAGAGTTCTAAGCTGTCAAAGCTTTCTATAAAGGTAAGGGCATTAGGGATCAGAACAGGAGAAATGTACCTCATTGCAGCTTCTTCTGTGATGTAAATGCTTCCATGAGACACCATTTTACATTTTAGGTTCTTTTTTCCTACATACTAGACACTAAACTTAGGGCCTCACACGTGCTAAGCTAATGGTGTCCTATATCCTCAGCCCTTTCTTTTTGTTGTTGTAGTAGTTTGGCTGGTTTTTTGTTTGCTTTTAAATTTTGAGACAGTCTTACTAAATTGCTAAGGTTGACCCTAAACTCATTCTGTAGCCTAGACAGCTCTTGAACTTTTGACCCTCCTGCTTCAGCCTTCCACATACCTAGGACTTCAGGCTGGCACCACCAGCCATGCCTTTATCTTTTAAACTGTCAAAGAAAACTCAGGTTATCTGGCAATGACATGTGGGCCCATGTAGGTATCATGGGAGGTGTCATTCCATGTGCCTGCCAAAGCCTGTTGCTTGGAGCAGAGGTTAATGTTAGCTGTTTTCCCTCACAACCCTACCCAGTGTGCCTGAGGTCTTTATTACAAGGGGAAATTGGAACATAGGAACATGCATAGAGAGATTAGATGATGTAAACAAAAAGCTAAGGAGAAGAGCATAGGCTCTTTGTTCCCCAACAGTCCCCAGAGGAACCACCCTGGCCCATTCCTTGATTTTTGGATTATCAGCCTCCTTTGCCTAGTCAGTCTGTGGTAATCCATTATTGTGGTCCTGTCCCAGTGGCTCTCAACCTTCCTAATGCTGTGACCCTTAAATACAGCTCCTCATGTTATGATGACCCCCAATGATAAAATTATTTAGTTGCCACTTCATAACTGTAATTTTGCTACCGTTATGAATGGTAATATTAATACCTGACTGAAAGATATCTAATGGAGTTGTGACCCACAGGTTGAGAACCACTGTACCAAGCTGATAGGGACCTGTTTCTTGGCCTCTGTAGCTCTCTTGAACTGCAATGAGAGTTTACTTTGCCACTGGCAAGCGTGGATAAGGAGACCAAGGTTCTGAAATACATTGTGAAGAACCCTCATACTCTGTACTTCTCATCCTATCTCCCAGAGTCTTGTCCTGTCACCCATTATTGAAGGTATGACACACTTCAGTCAGCCCCATCCTACAGACACTTGGTCCTGGGAACTCAGGATAACAGCTCATGAGGCATGTTAAATAAATCTTCCCCTAAGCTATAACTCCCATTTTTTCAATTTGCACTGTAAATGATTTAACAGCAACTCCTTTCTCCATCTTGCCATGGTGTTAACAAGCTGGGGAGGCTGAATTTTCCTCAAGGCTGTTAGGATGTGCAGGGAGAGTCAAGATAAATAGGCGATCTGGAGGTGTGCTCTATTCCCACAGGGCCAGCCCCCAGAGGAGGCTCAGGGCTGGACCCGTGCCAGAGTCACGTGACATAGAAGCCTGACTTTGTCGCTACCGGGCAGGAATGAGCTCCTCCCTGGCCACTTCCCGGTGTCCGCAGTCAGTACCATCAAGGGACAAGTTAGACATCTTGCTCCAGGTGGGTTCCGGCGGAAGGGCGCAGGCAGGAAGGAACCCAGGGCTGGAAACAGCTGCAGGCAAGATGGCCTGGGCAGGACTCACAGGCGGTTTCCCAGCTGGTGGGGCCTCTGGGCCTCTGAGCCAGGGGCCTGGGCAGCGGTGGACCTTTCTGGAACAGGTTGGGATGTGAACAAACTGGCCTGTTGCGAGAGCGGGGGAGGGGGAGAGGACAGCGGGTGGGGGTGGGGGGGGAGCGGGGAGGAGTCAAGGGTGGGTGTGGGGAGGCAGGCCTCACCTCTGGCAGGTGAGTGTTTGTTTCTCTTGGTTACCTCGAAGTTGCTAGTGAGTACCCAAGCCACTCACTGCACTGCTCCAGCGCAGTGAGTGTGGGAAGTCTCTGGGGAGGTGAGTCCTGCCTGCTGTTAACTGCATCCTTGGCAAGGATACCACAGCCATGTCCCAGGTGACCTTTTAAAACTAATGCCATCACTCCTTCCCAGCCATTGCATCTTTGCCTGTAGCCAGGATGGAGGCAGATGGGCAAAGAGGGCCTGGAGACACTGGTACTCTGGGGCAGATGCCAGGCCTGGTCCAGGGGTCCTATTGCAGCTAAATTCTTTGCCTTCGGGTCTCCACAGGCAGCTTTCTGTGTTAGTACCTTTCTCTCTGCTAGTCCTTTGAGACATAAGATCGGCCATGCTTGGAGCTGCCCAGACCAGGATGGGTGAGATCTGAGGGCTGTGTTCATACTCTGTCTGGCAGGACCAGCCCCTGATGTTGGCCCTTTGATGTCACTGGATCCACTTTGAGTCTCCTGGCCTTGAAGAAAATGAGCGTCAAAAAGAAATACCATGTTATCACCTTACAGGACCCTGAAGCCAAGTACTCCCTGCCCTTGATTGAGAAGGAGGTAGTAGGTCACCTAAACCCTCCCGATTAGGTGAAAGAAGAGGACAGGGGTGGGGGTTGAGAATGCTGCCTGGGAAGGTGGGGTGAACAGTCACCTCAGGACCAAATGGAACAGCTTTTCTAAGGATCTGGGACACACAGCAAAACTCATAGAGAACCAAGAAAACCTGCCTGAAATTTTTTTTTTTAATCAGCAAATCAACCACAACACCCGAAGATTCCGCTTTGGCCTGCCCTCACCGGACCATGTCTTGGGGCTTCCTGTAGGTGAGCAGTGCTTGGTGACACTTCCAAGTCTGGGCCTTTGGGGAACATGGCTCCTATTAGCAATGGATTCCCATTCTCCTGGGATGTGGAGGACACATATAATCCTGGACCACATGAATGGAGGGAGACAGGACAGTGTCTTCATTGTTCCACTTGGACTGTCACAATAGCAATACCGGAGGAGCACTGAAAAGATGTAAGCCTAGAGTCAGATGGTCTACCGTCTCTTTAAAGGATCCTGTCCATGTAGTTTAAGGCCAGTCCCTCAACCTCTCTGACCTTCAGTCTATAAAGTAGTATTTCCCAGGGCTGTCTGCTTACTTCAGGTACAGTGAGGATAAAGTGATTGACGGATGTGAAAATTCAGAAACTTCATAGTGTTGTTGTGCAGGGGTGAGAAGAGTAGATGTTCCATTAGAGTCAAGGCCCAAAATGTGTGGGAAGACACTAATGATGCAGAGACCCTACATGGATGGATGATGAGGGGTCCTGAGACCCACCTGAGGAGGGACCCATGGTGGAAACAAGCCCTAGCTGTCCTCCTCAGATTTTGAGTTGTCTCATTTCCAGTTTCATCCATAACACCTCTGATAGATGGGGCGTGGGACAGAGAAGCCTTGCTGCTTATTTCCCAGCAGACAGTATGACTGATGTCCTACTCACAAAGAAAATTCTGACTTCAACTTTGTCAAGCCATGAAATTATAAGATAAGGAATCTTGCAGCACCCACTGGCACCCCAGCCTGCTTGCTGCCCCTCACTCCTCTGTACATGAGAGTGCTGTCACTGGGCCTTCCATCCCTCTACTTGGCCTGCCACCACCATCCTCTTGAGAGGTGGCATAAAAGCATAAGCTACCCAAGAAATAGAATTCATAGACACTTTTCTGACCTGCTTTCCCTCCATCACCAGTGGAAGCAGTATGGTCAGTAGGACAGGGCAACCAACCTAGTGGGTCACAGCTCAGTTGAAGTGAAGATAGTTAGAGGTGGGGCCTTGGGACCCAGACCCAGTTCCCTTCTGTGTGGGGATGCAGTGACTGACTTTCTAGGTGCCCAGTTTCAGATGAGCTCTCAGACGGGAGCTGCTGCTTCAGGCCTGTGTTCTCAAGTGTCCCTAGTGCCCAATCAGGCTATGGTTCTAAGTTTGTACCTCAGTCTCAAGGGACTTCTCCAAGATCCAGACTTACCCTGCTTACATTATGAACTAGCCCTTCTGTCCTCAGGCACCCAACTCTTCCTCCTTCCTTTTTGGCCCCTCTTCATCTCTGTCTCTCTCTCTTTCCATTTCTATCTGCATTTCTAATTTCCCAGGCACATTTAGTTTCTACTCCATATAGACCTGGCCTGAAGCCTTCTTTTGCCTCTAGCTTTCAACATCCCTTGATGCAGTTCCTCCCTTCAGCACTAACTGCCTTGATCTCTGAAGTCTGCATTTCTTTCTGGCCCATTATCTACCATTGGGCTACAGTCCAAACTCAAATGTCTTTGGCTCTCCAGGTCCACAGATTCCCACTCCGGACAGGCAGAGACACAATAAATGTCCCCGTTGCCTCTCAGCACAGTCAAAGGCCAGAGTGCACACACTGTTGCTTTATTTGAAACTGGACTGTCCAGGTCCTGGGATCCTGCAGCACCCATGAGGCTAAGCCCTATTTTATGCTGGGACACAGATGGAGACTGTTGAATCCTTTTCAGTCTCCAGGTTAGGAAGAATATACTTCATGAAGAAAATAGTTTTCTTTAAATGGAAAAATTTTCTTTTCTGATTTCTTTTTTGAGACAAGGTCTCCCTCTTAACCCAGACTGTTCTGTAACTTATAGCCCATTTTAGTTTTGAACTCAAGTCTTGTCTCTGATGCTCAAGTGCTAGGATTACAGTTAAGAGCCACCAAACCTGGCTTCTTTCTGGTATTTTTAGTAGCCATTCCCACCCTTAATTTTAACTCCAAGAGTTACAGTGTGATTGTGGCAGGGCAGCTATTATCAAAGTGAATCTTGGAAGTTCCTGGGTTCTATTTACTATTCTCAGACTTAACATTTGATATATACTTTTTGTAGGTAACTATGTCCATCTTTTGGCCCAAATTAACAATGAGTTGGTGATCAGGGCTTACACGCCTGTCTCCAGTGACGATGATAAAGGCTTTGTGGACTTAATTATAAAGGTAAATAATGCCTGTCTTAACCAGCTGTCTGGGGTCCCCAGGTATCCTATGTGTGGTAGAATAGAAAGCAGTGCTTTTTTTGAGGGGACTCAGAGAAATGGCCTGGACAGTGCTTTCCAATAGTGCCACATTTTACCCTATAGTGCCTCAAAGGATTGCTGTGGTTAGTTTAATTGTCAACTTGACACAATCTAGAAATCACCTGAGAAGAATCTCAATGAGGGACTGTGTATACCAGGTTGTTCCGAGGAAATGTCTGTGGTGGATTGTCTTGATTATATTAGCTGATATAGCCCATTGTGGGTGACACTATTCTCTAAGCAGAGGACATTGGACTGTGTAAGTACAGAGAGTGAGCTGAACACTACTAGGCATGCAGACATTCATCTCTCTCTTTTGGGTGTGATGTGGTGAACTGCTTCAAGCTGCCTTGACTTCCTTGCAATGATCGACTTTAACCTGGAGCTATGAGATAAAATAAATCCTTTCTCCCCTAAATTTTTCTGTTGGGATATTTTATTGTGGGAATGGAAACAAATGTTAAATTGTCCACAGTGAGTGTGGCAGTATGCATGACTTCTGATGGCAAATGCACTTTCCAGCTGTGTACAACTGTTGCCAAAGACTTGGAAGTATAAAGATCTGTACTTGATTTTCCAGATCTACTTTAAAAATGTGCACCCCAAGTATTCTGAAGGAGGAAAGATGACCCAGTACTTGGAGAACATGAAAATTGGGGACACCATCCTTTTTCGAGGGCCAACAGGGCGCCTGTTCTACGATGAGCCAGGTACCTGGTGCTGTAGCAGGGTCTCACAGTTGGGGATTCCCCTCACTGTTAGAAAATTCCTGCTCTGGTCTTACTGTGCTCTTCTTCAGCCCTGGGGCACATGGGCATGTACTTCAAGTCTTCACACATTTATTCATGTAAATGTATGTGTAACGACTTCTGTCACTGCTCAAACTTATTTCAGAAGTTCGTATGCTTCCTCTGGAATTTCCTCATTACTGTCTGGCACAGATATATAAAAAGTGCCTGCTGATGTGCATGGTGGAAGGAGTTCACATTAATTGGGTCACCCAGATTCTCCATTTACTCACTCATTCACCATGAACATGGAGGGACCTCTAAGGCTCCAAGTTAATTTCAGCTTGCCTAAAGAAAGGCCCAGCTGTTCCCTGAGATACCCAGTCTTGATTTCGGCTCTGTACGCTGGCATACCTGAAGTGGCCAGGGAAGCTACTGTGTCTGATCCCCTGTCTTGGAATGCTGCCTCTCCCTTAGCTGGACTTGCCACTAAGGAGTCAGACATCTTTTGTAGGCTGCCAGACAAGGGCTGCAGAAGTCAAAAACATTCTCTATATTTCTAGGGACCCTTTCAGTAAAAAAAGACAAAATGAGTGAGCCTGAAAAAAAACTGGTTCATCATCTGGGGATGATTGCTGGTGGAACAGGTAAGAGGTTCCTGGGGCTCTTCTAAGACCATTCTAACCTGGGAGTCCTTTGACCCTGTGAGAGGTGACATGAGCGATTCATCCCCAGCTGTGGTGGTGAAAACAGACTCAGATACAGAATCTGACCCTGCTCTTCTGCTCCCTAGAAGCCATGGGAGCCTCTCAAGTCAGGCCTGTGGGGCCAACCTGGGCAGGCTTTGCTCACTGGTTCCTAAATAGTGGAAGATCCAGTTCTAGCCTGATTCTCCAAGTCCTTTGAGAATTACCCTCAGGGAGACGTGTAGAGTTAGTATGGCACCATCACAGGCAGTTTTAATATCATATTTACTAATTCTATGATGCAAATGAGGGCATCAACCAGCTCAGAGGATATTATTTCCCTCATACCATAGGAGAATAAAAAAGGACTGAGGAGATGGCTCAGTTGGTAGAGTATTTGCCTAGCACACATAAGGCCCTGGGTTCAATTCCCAGCACCACATAAATTCAAGCATGGTGGCACATGCCTGTAATTTCAAGTCATTGAGATGATCAGAAGTTCAAGGGCATCACTGGCTACATGACAAGTTGAGGCCTGAGATATGAAACCCTGTATCAAAACAGAAAAGGGACTTTGACATTCTGTTGCATTAGAAAGGAACCCCAAAATGAAGGGTTCTTCCCCACATTTGGGTTTGGGGGGACAGAAGGGAAAATGGTAGAATCAGGGTCAAATGAAAATGTCAGTCCACTAAAAGCCAGAAACTGGGGCACCAGAGATGGGAGCAAGCAGGCCTGCCCACTGTTTTCCAGGCATCACACCCATGCTGCAGCTTATTCGCCACATCACCAAGAACAGCAGCGATGGGACCAAGATGTCTCTTCTCTTTGCCAACCAGGTCAGTTGTGCAGTCAGCCCTGTGCTTGTTGCAGCAGCATGGAACCCTCCCTGAGTTGGGGCTCTGTATGAATTCATTCCTCTCCTATTGCCTGGGGACACGCTGCTTGGCTGCCAGTGGCTGTGGGATGCTTAGTGGGCTCAGCAAGTCTGCTGGCAGCCAAAGAAGCTGAGGCCAGGCCTGTTCCGTTTGTTTCTGCTTAACTCTCACATCGTCTGGGCTTTCTCCTAATTCCTACTTTGCTGTTGTTCTGAGTACTAAATAATGGATGTTCCTGGTGGGAATTCCAAGAAATTCAGAAGAATATAAATATTTTGCCTTTTTGTCTTGTTTTCCTATACATACTATCCTCATACACACATACACATTTTTTTTTCACTTAGTGGTATCACATAGGCATTTTCTTCTCACCAGAGTCAAAGTAACGTTTAACTAAAATTTCATTCAGGTTCTTTATAGACTTTGGTCATAAACAGTAATTATGAGTAACTGGGCATGATTTGGTAACTTTCATTTCCTGAAGCAATGCTATAAGTAGAATTACTGGGAAAAGAGCCTTGGGCCTGGGCACTCTCTTGGAGCCTTGGCTACTTTTTCCAGATGTGAAGGTGGACTTCTCTACAACACCAGCCCTGCCCTCTCCTGGTTCCTTAGGGAAGGCCAACCTGCACTAAGCCCATGGCTTGCTTGACCAGATCCCTGGATGCAGGGAAATGCCTGCGTACCTTGGCATGCGGAAAGTGGTGTGCGCAGCCTATCCTTCTGGCTAGAGGACAGCCACACTGTTGATACCTCCACCCCACCCCTCAGTCCCGCCAGCTCTTTCTGTGAGAGAGATAGGGAGTAGCAGACAAGGCCCTGGACTCTGAAAAGCGCTCTGAGATGAGTGGCAGTTCAGGTGTGAATGTGCAGACCCATATGTTCAATCTCGGGTGGGGCACATTGGCTGTCCCTCGGGGAGCCTTTGTAATGTTGCTTCTTTTCTAGACAGAAGAGGATATTTTGCTGAGAAAGGAGCTAGAAAAAATCACCACAACTCACCCCGACCAATTCAACCTGTGGTACACCCTGGACAGGCCTCCAGATGGTATGACCCATGTTGCTGTCCCTTATTCTAAGCCAGCTCCCACCTTGTCTATTTTGCCTCTAAGGTTTACCCCAAAGGAGATTAATCCTCAGAGTTCCTGGTCTGTATACGGCATGCAAGAATCTGAGTGGGAGAAGACTGGAAGCTGCAGTTTGTAAATGAGCACCAAGGGCAGGTGCCAAATACCTCCTTTACACTCCACACACTGCACTGAGTATAGACTGAGCCACAGGCTACTTGAACACCTGCCCTCCACAGCCAGCACATGGTGCCTGATAGGACCACTGGTCCCCTAACCTCTTGTATCTGTTTGTGGCTCCTGTCACCACCAACTTCTCCTGGATAGTGGTCTTGATTTGCCAAGCCTCAGCCAGCTCTTGCAGCCTCAGCTAGCACCCCAGGAATCACCATGCACCTTGTATTATATGTGGCACATCTCCTGATTCCCTGATCCATACCTGTCTTGGCATATACAAAGCTGTCTGGCAGAGGGCGGTACCCAATTCCACAAACACTGGTGTGACCTCACCCACCCCTACCTAAACAGCCCCACTCTATACTCAATGCTTAGAGCAGAGCAGCAGCAACCTGAATGGCTGAGTCCAAGGCTTGAGCCTGGAATCTGGAGAAAAGGCTGCCGATGGCTGGAAACACCTATGTCTGCTTCTTGGGTCTATAGGAACCAGCAGTGCAGACTTCTAAGCTTTTGTAGGGCAGCCTGGCTTCCAGCATCAGGGAAAAATACAGAACCATCCTTCTCCCCTGCTTTGCTCCATTTCAGGCTGGAAGTACAGCTCAGGCTTTGTCACTGCTGACATGATCAAGGAGCACCTTCCTCCCCCTGGGGAGGCCATATTCATCCTGGTATGTGGCCCACCAGCTCTGATCCAGGAGGCAGCTCACCCCAGCCTGCAGCAGCTCAGCTATACCAAGGACATGATTTTTACCTATTAACACCTTCCACCCTCCTTAGCTGCTCCCTGTCTGTTTCAGAGTGAGTTTGGCTTCACCCTGTTCAACTAGGGTATTTGCAAAGTGCCATTCCATGTACCATTGGGCATGATGTTCTTTTGGTTATGGGCCTAAGAAGAGTTTAAGGGGCTGAAGACAAAGTGGTTTTTGAGCTTCTGGGCTTGCCTGGGAAGAAGGCCACTTTCTCCATGGTTTAGTGGAATAAACTGGATTACTCTGCATTTAGCTCACGTGTGTAAATATGTAGGGAATACACTGGGTAGCTAGGAATTGCCAATGTCTAATGTGGGGATGAGAGGAAGTAGGGGTGTTATCAGAACTGGCAACATAGTAATGGTTGTGGGATACAATTCCAGCAGGATACAAACAAGGTCCCATCAACTCCCACTAACCACTCTCCGACTTTACATTTCTCTGCCTTGAAGACAAGACTCTTAAGAGGGCAAAGGCCCTGTGTGTTCTTCCTTCCCCTGTGGGACACTAAGACAGGAATCAGATTAAAAAGGTGCATGTCAGGGCAGTAAATCCCCAGTAGGTGGGCTCCAGGAACCCCTTCCTTACTCCCTGAATTTTCTACATCAGATGGAGATATAGGGGATATGTGTATTTTAGCATCCTCCATCTTGACACTGGGGCATGGTAGGCCTGGTTAGAAGTTTCTCAATTTACCATTTCCAGAAGCTGTGCTTCATACCCCCTCATTCAACCCAGCTGATACAGGGACTGCTAGTGCTACCTGCTGTTTAGAGCAAGAACAACACACTGCTGTTCTGCTACTTCAGGGGTAAACCTGCTTAGTCCAACTCCATTTCATATAACCTTCCTAATAGACCAGTAACAAACTGCTGGGGTTGTTACTCAATGTGCACAATGTATGCAGGGTTTGGGAAGGGGTAGGGTACAAAAAAAGAGAGAAATGTGGCTCTAGGGAGCCCTGCTATATACCCTTGAATCTCACTCACAAGGAGCCAAACCATCTCAAAAGCAACCTGGGAGGGACACTCCCACTTCGATCTACCCACTTGTGCTCAGTGTATCTTTGGGAAATGTCCTACTCAGGAAAAGACATCTATCCACTTTTGCTACATTGCCCAACTAGCTTGGCCTTGAACTCACTCTGTAGACCAAGTCATCTGTGAATTCACATCTTCCTGCCTTGCTTCCCAACTATTAATAGCTAGGATACAGGCATGTGCCACAAGGTTCAACTGCAAAGCCTTCTCCCATTGGACTCATCCCAATCACGCTAGATGTTTCTTTCTCTAGGTCTTCCACCCTGACCTCATTTTCCAGACTAACAGTTTTAATTGGGAGGGGATATTGATTTCATCCTCCAGGGGACATTTGACAAAACCTGGAGACTTTCTTTCCTAACTAGGGGATATGCTAAGGACATCTGCAGGGAACAGTAAGGATACTGGCCATTGGGAACCTTATCAGGAAGCAATACAACTGGGACTCACTTAGCCCACACAGACTACAACAGTCCAGCAGGTTTATGCAGTGAGTACAAACGATGGCAGGATGGCACCTCAAAGTGAGCCGTGAGCATCTTAGAGGCAAAGGCAGACAGTGTAGAAGTTCAGAATTTAGAACCAGAAGAATAGAATGAAGCAAAGACAAATCAGTGGACTCAAAATGGCTGGCAAGATGATGGGAAGGGGCAGGCATGTCCATCTGTGGGGACTCTGTGACTAAGGGATCCAAGCTGAAAGGTGACACAGTGACAGAAGTGGAGAATGTCTGACAGGGACCAAGTAGAACATCATGGGCAGCTATTTGATAATAAGGCTGGAACTAGAACTGTCATGGCCTGGGAGGGAACGAAGGTTTAGTGGTGCATCCCTTGGAAATCTACAGAATCCTAGCTTGTATGAGCTAGGACACAGAAAGAAGTTTGAATTTGAAGACTGTCCACTAGGAGGAGGTGTTTGATCAAACAGGATGCAGCTGGATGGAAGCTGCTGGAAGATTGAGAGGAGTACTGGTTCTCAGGGCCAAGCTCCTAGAAGTGGAAGTATGTACTTCTATGAAGCAACCCCAGAGGGTCCCCTGCCTCCCAGTTACTTCACCCAGCCACTGCAGAACATTCAGAACAGTTTGTTTAAATCTTTTTTTTTTTTTTTTGATCCAAGAAGAGGCTTTTATGAAATAGCTCATTGCCTTTGCTCTGCATCTCATACCTTACTTTCCTCTCTACAAGAGCGGTCTGCAGTTTGTATATAAAAGTACAAAAGGTAGAAAAGCTGTAGTGAAAAGGAAGCATTGATGACACAGAGGAACACGGAGACACCTCTGGACATCCGTCCCATCCCTCTGCTTTTGCGCCTGTCAGCACCTACATTAGAGGTGGCCCACCAGCTCCACCTAGGTTCTGTAGATGGAGGCAAACATTCAGTCTCCACAGGTGCCTCTCTTAGCCATGAAGAATGTTATCCGTAGTCATCAGCATCAGGGACAGCCAGGCGAGTCATTCAGTAGTTGGTCCTGGCTCAGTAGAGTCTGTAAGAACATAGGTAAAGGGGCATTTTACAGTCTGTAGGGTAAGGCTTCCCTGCTGCACCTTCACAAGAAACAGAGGGACCCTGGGAGTGGCCCATATCCAGCACTGCTGCCCTGCAAAGGTATGGTGTGCCAGGGAGCCAGTAATGGTAAGATAAAAATGGGCCAAGGGTGAAGCTTGGTGTACACAAGTACATAATAGGTTCAGGTCCCACCACCACCACCACCACCAATATATACACACACACACACATGAAACTAAGCCTTTTGTCTAGGAGGTAAACCTACTATTTCAAGACTACCAAGATTTTATAGAGATGTTTTCCTCCATGAGCCAAGAGACAACCATGTTGGTATACACTGACATACCAACTCTTCTATTTTGCCTTTAGACAGTGTTCTGTGTGTAGCCATTTCTTGCTACCTCTGGTCTCCCCACGTGATTATAAGAGGGCTACCATTAGTCTTGCTTTGTAGGTAACCAAAGCCAGTCTCAGAGAGCTAGTGGCACACCTAAGCTCCTAGAGCAAGTAAGGACTTGCAAATAAGGACTTGAATCACTCCTACCTTTCCCAAAACTGTTTTTCCTTTGGGATCAAGCTGCCTTCCCATGGACTGATTTGTATTCTTGGGCACGGCAGGCTCTCCTAGTTTGCAAGGTATATCCATGATGTCAGAGGATGGTGGGAATACATGTCTCTCCTGGGCCAAGAAGGCAGGACAGTATTTACTGGGCCAGAAGTGAGTATGGGCTTTGATCTGGCTAGATGGGTAACCTAGGACTGCTTATGTACCGTCATATCATTACCAGCTCTGAGACCAGTGAAAGGATCCAGCACCTTGCATGTTTAGGCTGACTCTGCAAAAGGCCTGTGAGCCTCTAATGCCATGCAGTGGCTCAGAACTAGCAACAGGCCAATGGAGTAGGTCTTTGGGCTGCTGTGTGCCTCAGAGCTGGCTCAAGCTCTCACCCATTATCAAACATTGTCATTTCCTCTCCTGTGGCCACAAATACCACCATACCAAGCTCGCTTGACGTTGCTAGCCATGTCTCAAGTGAGGGAGTCGGAATCCTACCGTGAGGCGGTGGATATCTTGGGAGAGGAGCCCTATTTGTGTCACGGTGCCTTCAGAAGATGCCATCTGTAAAATGGGCAGCAGCCTGGTCAGCACACAGGGATGAAGCCTACCCTGTGCAGACATAGCGGCATGCAAAGCCCTTCTACTGTAGGCCATTCTTCCCTGGAGAGTGGACATGCTGTGTTCTAGGCCCTGAGCAGTGACAGCTGGTGGGACACATGCAGTTTCAGCTCCTGCACTTGCATGCTCACGCTCTGCAGAAGCCACAATCAGCATCGACACTCAGTGTAGAGAAGCAGACCACAGGCAGAGGCTTGTCAATCAGCTTCCTGCGTATGTCCAGTGGTCCAGCTCATTCAAGAAGCAAAGAGCAACAGGGATGAAAGCCTCCAGGTCACTGGACAGAAGGATTTCTAGGCGCAGGACCCCAGATACCAATGCTGTGGCATAAGAGGGCATCTTCAGGAGGCTGCTGCCTCTTTGTGGCACAGAAGCTTCCTTCTCTTGCCTTCCTCCTCCTCGGGTACTGCTAACCTACTCCATCTTCCTTAACTGGAAGCTGTGGGCTTGGAGGCATAAGGGACTCGTCGTCGCGTGAGGCCACATAGATTCAGCAACAAACACATGCGGTCTGAAAATGTACATGTAGCCCCTCACTGGGACATCATCAACAGGGCATAAAGCCTGGCTTGACCCGCTCTACAACAGCCTTGGCCATTGGCTACCAGAACCAAATACTAGTATTGCCACCTGGCAAGCTTGTCCCCATTTCTCTCACTAGCCAGACTTCAGGGGAGGTAGCAGCCTTAGGTAACAGACCATGGCTGAGTCTTCTGTGTATATTAAGAGCCAGCTGTAAAGCATCTGAGGCACAATCAGAATGCCATAGTGGGGCCATTGGCCCTGCCCTCACTGCCAGATGGATATAACATTGTTGTTTTTCTTCTGTAGATGAAGCCCACTGGACCCAGGAGTCAAATGCTGGCCAGTCCCAAATTGGAATTTCCTGAGCAGGAGCTCAGACTGGCAGATCACACATCCCTTCCTGGTCAGTCTCTGGCCAGACACAGGCCATCTGGTGAGCCCATTACCAGCTAGTCAGTGTCTAAAGCAAGAGGCCAGCTCTATTTCTGCTCTTCCAGGGAATAGAAGTGAACAAGATGTGAAAAGCAGAGGCTTGCCAGAAAGGTTGTCTGTTCATCTCCCCACTCTTCTTTCTGAGGCTCATGCTGCTGAAACAGAAAACAACCTAGGCTGTGTGTGACAGATGTGACCTCTAGTCAGGGTGTGCGTGACACCCAAGCTGCTTCTAAGCATCAGAGAGAGAAAAGAGGCCAAGGCAACAGGGCCACAGACATCCTCTACTAGATTCCCCCTTGGTGGAATCCTAATCTATAGGCCCTTAAGTGGTATAGTCCATTATCACCCCACCTCCAGCCCACAACAAAATTAAAAATGTTTCATACTTTCTACATAAATATTGTTTTTATTATCAGAAAGAAGTTCTGCCGCCCCACAGTAAGGTACAATCAAATGATGTTTTCACCATGGCCCAAATACCCACTGTTGTCCCTTTGATCTCAGCCAAGACTCTCTGGCCCACAGGCCTAAGGCACTTGAATTCTTCCCTCAACTGGAGCATAGGGGCAGTGTCTGAGACCTGAGCCTCTCAGGATTGCCCAGGGCTGCCTTTGCTCATATGTTTCCAGGTGAATATGGATATTAAGAATTACTAACCATGTATAATGTCTTCAGATGATTTCCCCTGAGCCCACACTCTTGGCTATAGTCCCCAAAGTCTGTCCCCTTTGCAGCTGTGTAACTGCATATCCTGGCTATCCTTAGGGTGTATAGGGAGACCAGCCCAAAGTACACATTTGCTGTTTTCTGCAGGTCATGCACAAGGACGGGGGTGAAGTGCAGTTACATGGTGACACGCGGTGTTACTGTAAGCTCTTCGTGCACAGAAAAGGCAGATGACAGGGGCATCAGCTTATCTGTCCCACCTGGTCCAGCCCATCTAGTTCATGGTTATCAAGGGGACTGAGGCTCCGGTAGACACTGTAGACCCTGTGACTGTCACTGACAGCATCACCAGACTCCATGGGGCAAATGTAATCCGTAGATTCATCAAACTTCTTTTTTCTCATGTTTCCAAAATGTGAAAATCCAAGTTTCCTAGGCTGAAACAGCAAATGCAAAATGATGAGAAGAAGCTCCAGGGTCAGTGTGCAGGCATACCTGACAATATATTTGGGAGCTAGCTCAGGAGGAAAGAAATGAAAGTGCTGTGGGAAGCAGGGATCCTGATGATATGTTCTATGCTGAAGCAAGGTCGAGCTGCTCCTCGGAGGCAAGCTCAGCTCACCTTCCCCCAATCACTTCCTATTTCCCAGGATGGACTAAGGGGTGCCCTGGAATGCCACTGTCTGCACTTGAGGTCAAGCACAGGGGACCTGTCTTACCACTGCTGCTGGCATGTGAGTGAGGAACATCCAGAGCCATGAGGACATCTGGATCCTGGAGTGTCCTGGGCTGGCCTTCTTTCTTGCCTGGGTTCCCCCCATACTGCTTCTGTTGGGCTCCCCAAGACATACTACCTGTCTTACATCCTTAGGGAAAGGAGTGTGAGCAGGAGATGTAGCTGGACCTTAGGCGCCAATGATTGCGTGGGGAGAGTCCAGCTCAGCCACTGGAGGTTATTGGTGGCCTGTGATAGCTTCAGCCTGAGGATCCTATGACTCAGGCTGGACTTGGTAGGATCCAGAGAGGCCAGAGAATGAGAGGGCCTTCAATGATACTAGGCTCAGCTGTGTGCTGGATACTTCATAGAACACAACAAGCATGATGAGCTGCTTTAGAAGCACTCCTAGTGCTAGCAAGTCCACTGTGACCAAGATCCCCCTGGAAGGGAACCCAGAGCTCATCTGCTTGACAGAACTGCCATGGAGAACAGCTTCCCAAAAAGAGCTACTTCCTGGACAGAAACCTGTGCTGTTCTCCTGGGACTCAGGCCAAGTAGGGAATGGAGCTAATATAGATGAACAGACTTCAAGAGCAGACTCTTGCAGCAAAAGACAAGCATGTCCCTCATCTAGGGCTGCACTCATTGGTTTGGCCCAGGCATTGAACTAACAGATGTTCAACATAAGGCTCACAAGGCAGGCCGCAGGGACCTCCCCACAAAAGCTCGGACAGCTCACCCGAACTTTGGCTGTGGTGGTCAGAGGTGTATAAGCTGGTGAGGACATTTTATCTCGCTTTTCCTGTTCAGCCTCAGAACCAATCAGGGCATTGAACTTGGTGGTCAGATGGCGCCTAAGGAGCGTCTTCTGTGGGGGTATATTAAGAAGCATAGCCAGGGTGTCCCCAGTGAAGCGTGGCTCCAGGATCTAAGAAGAAAACACAGACAAACCTAGCCAGTGGTCACTGTAGAGGAAATGGGGTGGGGGGAACAGGAAATACTTGTTCCTGAGTCTTAAGTGTCTTTGGAACATAGGCTGTGTTCTGTATCCCACCCACGTCACCTCCCCAGCACAAGGCCTGGCTTTGAGAAGACCAGAATGTTTGTTGACTGACTATCTCATCTTCACTGGCTAGCAGAGACCAGGGCCTCTGATAAGGCTGTTTTCCAAGTCTTCTCTGATGGCATCTAGGCCACCACCTCCACACTTCCCTTCTGCCTTTGACACTTGACAGGGCTAAATGGTGATAAAGATCCTATCACAGCAATCAGGAAATTACACATGGTGACCTCCCCCTCACTTCCCCAACCCCCATATTCCTCTGGGAACAGGTGGAGCTGCCATGTTCAGGACTGTTCTCATGCAACTACCCGACTAACTGGAACCCTCTGTACTGAAGCTGAGGGGGTCCTTGCAGAAGCCATCTTAGTTCTTTCTGTTAAGGCACTGTAATGCTCAACCAGAAACTACAGAAATACTTTTGAGGTTTCAAATTCTGTAAAATGGTCCAGATGAAGAACCTCGTTTTTTCTACTAGAAGGCCCTTAAAAAGTATGAGGCTTAGCTCTAATCATCAAATTGACAGTGTAGAATCACCTGGGAAGAGAGGTGAGAGGTCACCTAGATCAGGTTGGCCTTCCGGCATGAGTGTGAGGGATTTTAATCAATTCTGTTAATTGAGGTGGGAAAACTGGTTCTGAATGTGGGTATTACTATTTCATGGGCTGGCTTTTGGATGGTGTAAGATTTAAGAAAGGAACTGAGCATGTGTTCATGCTCTCCTCTCAACTGCAGATGTCATGTGACCAGTGATCTCAAGTTCCTGCTGTTCTCACTGCCCTGCAGTGAGCCAAAATAAACCCTTTCTCCCCTAAGTTGCTTTCATCAGGGTATTATTTTTTTTTATCACAATACCATGAGCAGAAACAGGACAGAAGGGTATTTTGGGAATACCACAGTTTTGCACAAAGGCATGTGGGCTAGCCCAGAGAGCCACTCACAATGAGGCCGCCATGGACGCCACTCCCACGAAGGTTTGGTGCATACTCTGCCAGGTCCACGGATCGCAGCCACTCCATTACCCTGTGGTTGGACCACTGTACAACTTCTGAAGGAGAAAGGTTACTCTGTGATGAAGGAGAGCAAAGAAGTTAGGCTCCACATGGTCCTCTGTGGGGTCGGCACCTCTGGAGAGTCTTGCCCCAGAAGCTTCAACAGCACAGCAGATTCTCAGGCCTTGCAACCCAGGCCATCTGTGCCACTTACCTGAGAAACCCAAGACTTAAGAAATCAGCATCTTTTGAATTTTGCTGCACCATCTATACTTAAATATCTAAATCTACCATGCTGTTATACCCTACTTTTCTGGCTAATTCTGGCACAGATAAACAAAGAGATATAGTTTTTATTCAGTGATTCAACCGAATTTTAAAGATTCAATTATGAGCCAAGTGTTTTCTAGGGAAAAGTACTCCCTGGCATGGGCAAATGTTTTAAGATCTTGAAGCTGGCTGGGGCTTGAGAGAGAGAGAGTTCAGCAGCATAGCATGCTTTCTGCTCTTCTAAAGGTTCAGTTCCTAGCACCCATGCCACGTAGCTTACAACCATCTCTAATTCCAGTCCCAAGAGATCTGATAAAATCTTCTGGTCTCTGTGGGCACCCATATATGTGTGACAGATATACACACGAAAATAATAAGTAAATGTTTTCATAAAATACAGTAATGTCTACATACTGAACAAATGGCTTTGTGAGCTTCAAAAGGTTCAGGACTCACACAGAAGGTGTGCAAGATGTACTTGATGAATAGCAAGAATACAGAGGATAGAAGGCAAAGGCATCCCTAAAGAACCAGAGTTAGACCAGTTCTCTACAGCAGAGGAGGTGGGACATGATCCCTAGGTTTTCAGTTTGGGGCCCACCAGGAAGTTCTGCCATTTATAGGACCTTATTATGTATATCACCCACATGGGGTCCTCTGCATTTGTCTATGCTGGTTCCCCTCTACTAAGGTCCTATGCATCTAGGCTGAGGGCTAGTTAATCTTGTACCAGCAAGGAGAATAACCCACTCTCAACTGTCCAGTCCTTTTGGAACCTTGTCTCCTCTGACACCCTGGACCTTACCTCCTCTACCTACTTTGACACACTTTTCCACGCTACCTCTCCTTTGTGTTCTCTTTTTGCTATATCAAATCCTTAGATCATTATGATGACTGAGAAATACTACCCTGAGTGAGGTGGAAGATCAGAGGTTTAGTCACTGCCATTAGACACAAAGTATGGACACTAGGGGAGTTATTATAGGCAACAGGATCTTAAGTATCATGGTCTATTTTGTGATGATGTCATCCTTATTTTCTCACAGGTGATATTTCAGGTGTCCTGACACAGGACCACCTGGACAGCTAGCATGCTCCTTTACCTCATCAGCAGGCCTCCTGTGCAGGCAGTGGGGGTTGAACTTGTTGACATGTAGCACATGAATAGCACATTTGATGCTGAGATGATGTAGTTGGCTGGTGACTTTTAAGAAGAGTAGATCATTCTGGAAAAGAAAAATTGGTTGACGAGTCAGAGTCTAAGGTAACAAAAGACCCCAGAAGTTCTTTTCTTGACCAAACAAATACACCTCACACATTTCAGAAAGGTGCTCAGAGACATTTTGGCATCTTCACTTACCACCGTGGATTGTATTTGACATGCCTTATATAATAACAGTACTATTTCAGGGCCTTAGGAATGTGAGGTAAGGAGGGGAATCAAGTGTAAAATAACTAGCATGGGGACACCTAGGCTGCATGCTCACTGGAACAACAGAGATATGTAAGGGAAAATCCTCACCACAGTTAGGTATTGCAGCATCCGCCCATCAACTCTTGATTCATGAAACTGGTCTTTGTATTGGGGTAAGCCAATATCATCAAGCCACCCTACAAAAACAGACACATTAGGATTCATGAGAACAGAGGATATGAATGCCAAGGGGAAAAGGCAGCAAATGCTTTATTTCCCCCAAAGCATTAGTAATCCATCTGTCTTTCACATGTAAGCTGCTATCTTTGAGGCACACATTCAATGGGAAATTCCTTTGCCCTTCAGAACCACCAGAGACATTCTTCATAAATATATCCCTGTCCTTACGTGTCACCCAAATGTGGTCAAGCAGCGCGGACTTCTCCTCTTGCTTGGCATTGATGGCTTTCACTGCTAAAACCAGCTTCTTCCTATGGAGGGGGTGTTTAATTCCTAGCTCCTGAAAGCAAAAGATGAAGACCACATGTGAAGTTTTGGCAGAAAACTTGGTCCTCAGAAGATGTCATGTCAGGGCAAACATGCTCTCAAGGGTGGTGGTAGTGCCTGGGGGTATATGCACAGTGTACTGGAATGTTAACCTACAGCTTGAGGGAATCTCAGCCTTTCCTGTGTACCCTCTGTGAATATGGAGTAAATGGAGGCCCAGGGACTAATCCCCATACACTGTTCTGAGGGATAATAGTGACTTCTCCTCATACATAGCCCTTACCTTTTCCATGTCCTGAGGGGTAGCTGTCAGTAGTGTGTGGCCAGATGTCACCCACTGTCTGGCAAAGATCACATACTGAGCCAGGCCGAAATCCTCCAGCCATGTACATACACGTTCTGTGCTCCACTGGGCAAAGGGGGCATTGGCATCACTGGGAAGCAAAGGAAGAGCATGCTTCTGTTACAAGGCACCTCAGGCTTTACAGAGCATAAAGCCTCAAGGGAAAAAGACACAACAATGTGAATGACATTCTAGCACAACCCACCCATGTTTGTGAGGCTCTAGAGCCACCTAGACAGCAGGTTTTATGATTCGACTGTAGCTTCTCTAAGCATGAGGCAGCCTGGTGATCCTCAATGACTGTTTAGTGCACACAGGTCCAGAAACGCAGTATGAACATTTATTATCAAATCATTTTGTCCATAAGACTCAGCAGTCTTTGGGTAGTTCTTGGGACACTTGGAAAAGACAGTCCATTCTCTAACAGGAAAAGGGGGAAAATATAAGCCAAAGATCTTCTCACTTAAAACAATGAATACCTTATTTATAAATTAAATACTTGGGGCATTTCCATTATAATCAGCAGCAAGGCATGTATGTGACTGTGTGTGTGACTATCAGTACTTATTAATAACATTGGTAGAGAGATCTACCTAGGTAAGGATGGATAAAAGTCGTACAACTTTAGAAAAGTAGCAATAAAGAACCCAATTCTTTTCATATGACATGATTTCCTACCTAGAAATCCAGGAGAGCCAAGTCACTGAAGTACGACAATACAAAAGTACATGTAGGAAAACAAATACTTATGCTTATACATATGGAAATGAGCACTACATGCAAACGTCAGTTTTCTACATATTACCCATGCAGATACTATGGCTTTTATTAAAACAATGAAAACTATCCTCACCAAGCCAACTTGAATTATAACCTCTGTAGGAGCTGCCTTAACAAGGAGCATGAACACTCTTTGGCTGTGTATGAGTCTATGGTGGAGGTACAGTGAGTTGACATAGCTGCAACACTCAATTGAGCACATTGAGAGAGAGAGAGAGAGAGAGAGAGAGAGAGAGAGAGAGAGAGAGAGAGAGAGAGAGAGAGAGAGAGAGAGAGAGAGGAATAAATGAAGGGCTGGGTCGTGTTCCTAGACAGGATGCCTAGGTATTAAAAACCATCCATTCTTAAGAACATAAATTTTTCATTTGAAGTGTGAATGTAGTGGCACATTCGAAATCCCAACTGAGTCATGGGGGAAGGGTAGATGAAGCAATTTCATATTCAGTTTTAAATATAAATAGGGATGTACTGATCTAGAAGACTAGCTATTCAGAGAGATTCCATTTTAGCAAAGTACAGTTCTCCCCTGGTACCTGTGGAGGACAGATTCCAGGAGGATGCTCCAGCCCCAGTTATAAAATCTAGTGTTTACGTAGAAACTACACACATCCTCCTAAATACTTTAAATAATGCCCAGATTACTTCCGACACCTAATGCAACACAAATGGCATGTGCAGATGTCACATTTTATTGTCAGGGAGTAACAAGGAAAAAGTCCGTGCAGATTCAGTACCATTTGTGTAACCATTGTAGGACTACCTACATTGTCCAGCCTCATTTGGCCGAATCTGTAGACTGTATACCTAGGGGCCAGCTGTACCCATAATATGCAGGAATGATTTTGAGAACTTTTTGAACACCTGGTTAAACTGGGAATTCCTTAAAGGGCCAGAAAGAAACTAGTATTCTAGAATAAATACTGGTATAGGTACTGAACACTCCTCGCCTAGAGTTTGGGTTTCAATAGGGCTCAAACAGGTACAGGTTTTATAAGTCTAGTTCATATTATCCTCTGTACAGAAAATATAAAACGAACACAAATTTGGGAAATATTTGGAATGAGAAAACACTGTAAACAATTACAAATTTAACATGAAACTTCATACACACACAAAATTAAAAAAAATTAAATCAATTCCTAGCTATAGCTCTGTAGCACTTTTCCACCCTTACATGTTAGGTGTGCATTCTGACCAAAGCTCTGTAATACTTTCTATGAGAACAAAACTTCACTCAGGCTGCTTTCTAGCTTGATTACTAATACGTATTTTTGTTTGTATTTTTGAGACAGGCCCTAGTGTAGCTTAGACTGACCTCAGAATTGATATGTAGCTAAGGGTGAACTTTTGAACCTTCTGCCTCTTCCAACTCAGGAATGCTGAGATTACAGGTGTGTACTGCCATGCCCACTTTGCACAGTGCTGGGGATCGCATGCAGGACAGTATGCATGCTAGGTAAGTGCTCTACGACAGAGCTACATTACCAGCCCTCATTTTTTTTTTTTTTAATTTATAAAAACTACTAAAACAGCATCGGCTCCACAATTTACAACTGGCACTGGCATGTGCATTTTCAGAATCGGTGGTGCCATTTCAGAAAATTTCTATTAAGTAACATGTGAATGGTAGGTAACACTACACAGTTTATGGTTCCCAGTGTGGTAGCCAGTCGACTCCTTCCATGGTGTGTTGTTCTTCCAGCAGGAGCTGCTAGAAGATTTACTGAGATTTATGCTGCTTTTGTTGATGCCATACAGTACATAAAATTAGCAAGAAGTAACCACCTTTTTACAGTGAGCTCACGTGATGCACTTTATATTACTATTAACTTCTTTCCAACACTTCTATATTACATTTATCTCCTACCTTTACCTCTTCTGATGTAAACTGCATTCTGGCTTTTAATTTGTCTTATTTTAGTGCTTTGTGTTTTGAGATAACCACATCTATCCTGTGCTTCATGCCAGCCTTGAATTCTTGGAAATAAACCTTTCAAATGCTGGCACTATAAATATGAACCCCCATACCCAGCTTTTTAATGTGTTGTTTTTGTATGCACATGTGTGCATACAGGCATGTGTGTTGCACTCATGTATAGGCATATGCATGTGTACATACATGTATGTGTGCATACATGTTTGGACCCCAGAAGTTAAGACTAGGTGTCTTTTATCATTCTCTACCTTCTGTTTTGAGTCAGGACCTCTCACTGAGTCCTGAGCTTACCAATTGGCTAGACAGACTGGCCACCAAGCTCCAGGGAACTGCGCATCTCCAGTCACCTCCCTGGGCACTAGGGTTACAGGCAGACATGTGCCACCACACTAGGCTTTTCCCAGGCTGTTGGGAATCTCAACCCAAGTCTCATGCTTGTGAGCGGAACTTCACTGGCTGAGTCACATCCTCAGCCCTAGACTTTGTTTCTTAACAAGAGAATTTCTTTCTATATCAATGTTCATGTTATCACTTTTGTTTCACATGTGAATAGGTTTTAATTTCATTCTCTCTCTTTCTGGAAACTGGGGAAAACATTCTATATATCAGAGAGATATTTCCCTTCTGAAAGAGGGAAGTAAGTGCCTCTGAGATTATAATTTGAAAGCTCCTGTCCTGTGGACGTTTCAAGGCAATCCAGATACAGCTATGTCTCCATCTTTAGGGTTTTCCCACTCATTCCTTTGTACATCTTCTCCTACCCATGCTTTTTGTTCTATAGTGTCAGACCCAGCACCTCCACATGTATCTATACTGTTCCCTCAAAAAACAACAAAGAAACCAATGAACCTCATTATGCATAAATATAAAAATTGTATTTATCAAAGCATCACTATCAGAAGGAGAATTCTGGTACAAGCCCCAAGCTGTCTTACCATAATGGCAGACATGGCTTAACCTTAATATGCAGAGAGTGGGTAGAAATCTGTAACAAATATTAAGTAAAACTGGCCCATAATACAGAAAATTCACAAACTAAACTGAGATATGTGAAAAGTCAACTGACAAAACCTGTAAGTTTGTGGAGGTCTGTGAGAGTAGAGAAAAAAGTTGAATACATAATCTTGGTAAGGCTGTGGTGGCAACAGCCTCTCTGTGTATAGTGTGCTACAGGATATAAATCAATAAGACCTTACTTACCCGGAGGAATTAAACAATAAAATTTGTTTTTCTGTGATCAGAATTTTACTATAAAATATTATCAAAATATAAAATACCTAATTTTCATAAAAAAAAAAAGAACTGGGGCTGAGAGCTCTCAGGAGCCAAGCACTTTCCTCACAAGAATATTAGTGGCAAATGTTTCTAAAAGATTATGCATTAAATATCTATGAATTACATGGCAGAGGGCACTGGCATATAATTATATTCTCTTTAAGGGTAATAAGTTTTCCTCCCCCACGGGCATTATTAAGATAAACAAAGCTGGCTCAGCAGGATCTCCTCATTCTTCTTCCCTTCATGAACCTCTGTCATGGTTGAGAAAGCACAAAGACATGCAGCAGCAAGTCAGCTCCTTCCTTTGTTTTTTTTTTTTTGAGACAGGGTTTACTCTCTGTAGCCTTGGCTGCCCTGGACTCACTTTGTAGACCAGGCTGGCCTCGAACTCACAGAGATCCTTCAGCCTCTGACTCCCTACAGCTCCTTCCTTAGGCACATAGAGTCCCTGACATTGCTACCCCAGGCCCTGGAGTGACAGGAACACAGCAAACTGGCTAGGGAAATGCCTGCTGGTCTTAGAAATGTTCTTCATCCTGGTACAAGGATTCCTCCTCTATACTCACTCCCTAAAGACACAGCCAGAATTAGACCAAAGACCTCTCACTGAAGTTTACTGTACTTTTTCATTCTCATCTCTGAAAACCCAGAAACAAATGTCTAAATTAAAAAAATGCTTGGCAAATGACAGTATCTAATAATGAAATGTACA
This sequence comes from Pachyuromys duprasi, assembly GCA_028658305.1. Lineage (NCBI taxonomy): Eukaryota > Metazoa > Chordata > Mammalia > Rodentia > Muridae > Pachyuromys > Pachyuromys duprasi. The sequence continues at coordinate 78,160,352 of CM053758.1, read as the reverse complement.
CATAAGTATTCTTTGGCTCTAAATTGATTGACAACATTTTAGATTATGACTTTAGATTTCCTTGCCCCCACAAAGGCTGGTATTTACTGAGGATATACATCAATGATTAGAAGGATCAGCACCTCCCTCCTCCTTTGATCATGTATTATAATACAGGTGTGAGGATATCCATCAGTGCAAAGGTAAATGAGACAGTCCAGTATCTCCAAACACTATGAGGATCTGGCAAAGCCTTGAAATTTGAGTGCAGCAATAAGTTAAGGATCTCTTTCTGGGGGTGGGAGAGAAAAGGGCATGGCAGGTCTGTGAACAACAGAATACGTTTCAGGAAATGCTCTTTTCTCTTAACTGGAAAACTGTTATTTCTGAGAACTGGTATTTGCGTTGTGAGCATTTCCTGAACCTCCTTCCCTGGTGTGTGTCAATTATCCTAAGAGCAAACAAGAGAGTTCATTTCATTTTGGTAAGATTTTAAGCAGCACATTCCAACCAAAGCTGGCTCTGCAAATCAGCTTCCAGAGATTCTGATGGAGGTGCTTATGTCACAGGGGCTGCTGATATGGAAAGGGGTTTCACCACACTTGATGCAGGTTTGTGGAAGACAATCTCTCAGAACAGGGAGAGCAAAAGGAGGAGAGTCAAAAGAATAATGGGACCTTGTCTGTTAGGGACATCTCCAAATAAATTTGCTGTTTGTGTCTTTTAAAATGTTTTTTTAAACCAGGGCATGTGAAACTCAGCATTTGATACCCATGCCACTCATGCTTTAGCAGCCTCCTTCAGTTACCACCTTTTAGTGCAACTTGCTACAGTGCAGTTATGAGGGATACTGGGAGATGCAGACTGCCCTAAGAGCCTCCTCAGAGCCTGCAGGAGGACGACACTGGCCCAGAGGCAGGTAAGAAAGCATGCTCTCTTTCCCAAAAAGACAAGAGGATGTTGACCCTTGAGTGGTAGGTGGCTGATGCTTGGGTTAGATAAGCTGTAGCTCAAATAATTCTAGTTAAACTTTACCAAAATACTTAGTTTCAATCCCCACTTCACAAATAGGGAGTAGAGGGGCAGAGGCTATATAACAAAGTGCAGCTTCCAGTTAGGAGGTTATTGAACGGAGATTCTGACCCAGCTTTTGGGATTCTAGAATCTCCTCACAACCCAGTGTGAAAGGCTGAGAATGAGTGACAGAGGAGCAGAGCCATTAACAGCCCTTCTGATGGTTAATACCATCAACCTGACAGGAGACAAGTCTCTGGGCACTTCTGTGAGACAGTTTCTAGTTGGGTTCATTGAGGCAGTTAAGATCCACCCTCCCTTTACACAGCACAATCCCATCAGCTGGGGTCCCAGGCTGGATAACAAGGAGGGAGAGAGCTGAACACCAGCATTTGTCTTATCTCTTTCTGCTTCCTGAAGATGTGAGCAGCCACCTAAAGCTCCTGCCACCATGCCTTCTCCGTCACGATGGGCTGTAAGCCAGAATAATCTCTTCCTTCCTCACGTTGCTTTTGTCAGGCTGGTGTTATTCTGTTTGTTTGCAAAAATTAGACATAAAAACTAACATAGCCTTCCTATCCAACCGTGTCCAGCTGCAAGGAGTCTCGTGCCTTGCCTGCACCTGTGACTCTGAGCATATCCACCCACATCAGGTAGGCAAGTTCTATATGGAAGACTCCTGCCTTTAGCCTGTGAGACTGTGGGGTACCCAGCCCTGCTCGCACTGCATCCTGGCCAGGATTTTGCAAAGCTCTTTGCAGATGGGCTGGATGGAACCTTACCATTTCTGTCCTTTGGTGTCCCTGGTCCTAGAAAGTCTTGGCCCTGCGGTCGCCCGGAGCCCACCTCGTCGAAACTCTGCCATCCCTGGTGCATCAGTGTTGAAGTTTCCTGACTGAGTTCTTCGAATTCTGCATGGAGAAAAATCCAGGGAGACTATGAGGGGCTAGGCAGGCAAAGCTCAGGGCTCTGGGCAATGCCCTTCCCAGTCGCTATCCTGAAGGCCAGGAAGATGACCTATAGCAGTGTTGTCACTACAGATTCAACACTAAGCCTAACTCTGGGATCTGGGCCACTCCTCACAGGATCAAAGTAAAGGCTCATGCCAGTTCTCCATTTCTGCCTCTGCTTCGAATGAATCAGCTGAACTAGCACGTACTTGACTTTGGTCTTTAAAAGATTATATGAGATACAGACTGGCTCCTACGAAAGAAGAACATACTTTTTCAGAAGCCCAGCTAGTGTAACATGCCAAGAATGGGAGCAGGGACAGAGAATGCCTAGAATGAAACACACACAGCAAGTAGCTGTGTCATACTTCTCTGAGTCGTGAAAAATACTTCACATTTTTCTCTCTGGGCGTGACTATTCTGCATTTGCAGATATGCAAACGTGATGGAGCTGAGACTCATACAGTATCATCTGCCTGGTCTAAACACACAATCATGACCATTACTGCCAACTCACTTTCCCCAGAATTTCTTGATGCCTTTGGGGCTCCGTTTGCCATCTGGTGTTAGGGGAGACTGGGGGCTTGACTCAGTACCAGACGAAGTAGATGAGAGTTCATTGGCTACCACTGCATCTTCCCAAACACCTTCTGTGTCTCCTAAGGTGGACAGGATAAAAAGGCATGTGAATAAGAGGGAGGGGGTGCCTTCAGAACCCCACCCCTACACCTGAGCTATCCTGTGAGAGTCCAGAGCACTCTTCCCAGTGCTGCCTTTAGGACTGAGCTTCATACCAAGACACCAGCAGCTAAAACAGTTTGAGAACACCTACAAGGACTCTCACTAAGAACCACTGAGGCCAGTGTTTTCAATCTGAGTGATTTGGTGTCTTCAAATTCTGAGGCTTTGGAGTCCAAGCAACTGTACATTATTCCAACAAAGAGCTTTCTATTTAGTCAGAGGAAGACTTTGGAATGTGGGCAGGACATCAGAAATGGGAAACAAAGGTATTTTCATATTGTACCTCACCTGGAACAGGCACAGTACCTAATACGGGAGCACTGACACTCCAGCCGCGATCTCCAGCAACCCAGAAGCAGAATGAAGCCACATGAAGAAGCAAGAGAGGCCAAAGTCCAGCCCAACAGTAACGGAGATGCAAAGAAATAAAGAGTATCATCGAGCAAAAGGGAAAAACTCAAACAGAAAGGAGAGCAACCCCACAAAGGACAAGGGAAGGGGAGACCAAGCCTGGCCCTCAGGGTCAGCATGCTGAGATATCCTTAGGCAGTGAGGGTGGAGGTCAGCAGTGGTGGTGGGGGACATTCTAAGTCACAGGCAGACCCTGCACAGATGTCAGGACCCATACTCCAATGACTCAGAGCAATCTGCATATAACTGAACACAGTTATTTAAGGGTTTATTTGGAGCTGGGGAAGGATAGGGCAGAATGGCGTTTCAAGAAATAAAGTATCAGGTGACCCAAGGAACAGCCAGGTGGAGGAGTTAGGGGTAGGTAGGGAGAACTCTGTGAATACCAAAGCATTCCCTCCTGGACTGCACCCAATCCTCTGCTGCTGACCATATTTGCTTTGGAAGCGTGTATACTGTCAGCTTAGTGGTAACATGGGCTGCATCAAAGGCAAATGCAGGAGAGAGACCAGGATGACAGAAGAAGGAAGCAGGAGATGAGGAGTAGATGGAGATGTGGGGGATGGGGGTTGCAATGGTGAGAGGACGGGTAGGGATTCGAGGAAGAATGGACACAGCGGAGAATAGAGGTACACTAACTTGGGAAGCAGTTTATCCAGAGGGGGAATCTTTAAAAGTGGGGCCACTTTGGGACACAGCTTGCCCAGGAACAATCCCCACCATTCTTATTTGTTGGCTGCAGTTATAGCTATTGTGACTGAATGTGTTAGGGACACTGTTCCTGAGGCCACTAGCCCAGGTGCTGGACACTCACTCAGCTTCATCAGGCTGCCCCCTGAAGAGTCAAGCTGGGGGGAAGCAGTGAGAGGAGACTTGGAAGCTTCTCCATTGGGCGTGGCTCCTGAGAGCTTCCCGGGTAATGTAGGGTATTTCTGCTCCGCCAGGAAAAAGCTGTCCTATTGAAAGGAGAGAGTGGGAAAGTTGCCAAATTAACCCTCAGACTTCAGCTCAAACCAGTTAGGAAATCTTTGTGTGTACAGACCCTTTCTGCAAGAGTCAGTTTCACTTAGTTTGACTCAAAGATCCTTCCAAGAGTACTTCTCCTAGTCCAGGAGAAAGGTAAAGATTTACCCACATGGTGACACAGAGATGGCATCAAGCCCAAATCCAGAGATGACTCTAACTGCTCTCAAAAGGGATCCCTGTGGAATTTGTCCCATGTCAGAGATTCAGTGAATTCATAGTCAAGAATTCTCCATGAGTATTCTCCATGAGTATTCTTCAGAAACATAGTTTGCTAGCTAGGATTTTTGTTGAACCCAGGGGAGAGGAGAGCAAGGGTAGTCTGGTCCAGGTTTCCTGCTCTCCCCATCCTTGCTTTCCTGTGTCAGGAAAGAGAAGCTTTTGCTAAGTAAGTCCCTTATTCAAACCAAACCAAGGCAGATCTGTGCAAGGGCTTTGGTGTAAGCCATATTATACTGATCATGGGTGATAAAAGGCCATGCTACAGCAGTGATATTAGAATGTATAGGAACTTAGAATCATTCTTTTTGAGGTACTGCTTTGATGCAACAACCCCGTGGCTGGATCCTGGCTAAAAAGAAATCGCAATGAAGCAAGCTGATTTAAAGAGAAAGACTAGCACTTATTTTGCCAAGGAGTATATAAAGATCACTAACTCTACAAACCTGAGAAAAACAGTTAGAACACATTACAAGTGTGAAGATAAAGAGAAAATAAGATGACATCACTGAGAGACTCAACCATGGATCACTTGATTGGACCCAGAAAAAAGGTAATATGAGAGGCAGAACCAATTTAAAAACTGGCAAGTCAGAAAGGGACTGGATGACTGCCAAGACCAAGACACCTTTTAAAGCTTCATTCACTGAAAATCAAGTGTGCGGTACATTTCTGAATTCAGTTTGCTTCTGTGTCCTAGGAACTGTTTGAAATTCAGTTTATTCACTGCACACTGACAAGAGCCTCCACAGATGAGCTCAGAAATGAGAAATATGGAAAGAGATGATATTGTTAAAGAAATCCATGAGTAGATACACCAGAACCTCCAGACCTAAAGATCATGACATCTTCCAGTTTGTGATGACCTGCAGGGCTGAGAGGTCAGACATGACCAGACATGTGGATCAGCCCAGCAGCTTCCCAGGGCTAGCTCATCCTCACCTGAGGCACTTATGAAAACCAACACCAACTTGCAGGCTCCTCCCTGGCCCTGTGAATCAAGCCCTCAGAAAATAAATCCGCTTCAGGAGCCTGTATTTTTAACAAGCGTCTTGGATTATTCTGATACTCAGTCAGATTCAGACCATGGGAAAGAAGTAGTCAAAACAGAATTGTGGGCTGGAAAGATGGCTCTACATGTAACAGAGCTAGCTACACAAGCCCAATGACCCAGTTTCAATTCCTGGAACCCAAATAAAAAGCCAGATGTGGTGGCATCCAGCACTTCTATGAGGAGATGAGGTAGAGACAGGAGAATTACCTGGAAGCTTGTAGCTCAGTCAGCTAGCCTGGAGTGAGGAGGGCAGCAACAGAAGCAACAAGAGAGGCCCTGCTTCAGTGAAGGATAAGGTAAAAAAACACCACCCTAAGTTGACCTCTGATGCATGTGCTCACAGACACAATAAAACAGTTGTTTTTGTTCTAGAGAATCCAAGTTTAAGTCTAGAGAATCAAAGAGCCTGACACCAAGTTCCACTTCCATAAGAAATAAGGACTCTCAATATGTATGTATGTGTATATATATATATATTTGTTGTTGTTGTTGCTGTTGTTAAGTCACTACACAAGATCCCCCAGGACACTACATAAGATCTGCCAGGATAGCAGAAAGACCCTCACCGTGATCACCCAGCGAGTTCTCTGAGGAGCTTAGGTACAAAGAGAATATGTCCTGATTCAAGGATGAGTGAAGCCCAGAAGGAACAGAGGGCAATGGAGTGAGCTCTGTTAGCTATGCTTCAACCAAGACACAAAGCTGAGGGAATGACTCATTGTGGAGAAAGAACTGCCATGTCAAGGCAGGAAAGAAGGAGACAGGAATACCTGACCCTAGGCCTATTTCCTATCCTCAAGAATAACCCCAGCTGTAAGGAGCCAAAGAGCAGGGCAGAACCTAATACCCAGCTGCTTTTAATCAGAACAAAAAGACAGCCTATCAGCTAAGCTTCAGGTCAGAATGACTCAGGGAAAGCCCTTTCTATTTAACCTCTTAAACCCTCTGTTTGGTCATTTCTAACAGGGGAATAACAATTCCTCCCTTGAGCTAGTTGAAAAATAATATGCGCAGAGCCCAGGAAATAGCTTTCAGCAGACAGACACAGAAAATGTAGCAAGTCAGGTCCAATGGGGATAGCAATCAAGAAAAACAGACCCTAGATCCAGAAAAGCACACCACAGGCTGCATCCTGATTCTAGAGTGTTGGGAGTGGGAGAGACTGGTTCATTCCACAGGAGACCATGTCAGGGGTGCACAGTCTGAGGAACTAGGAGATATGGCTAGCAGTCAGAATACAAGGGTGAATACAACATAAAAAGCCTTAGTTTAAGTCAAAGCACCAGTAAGAAGATGTTGTGGAAAAATCACTGTACCTGTGGAATGCTGCTGGGATGAGGTAGTGCATATGTGGAGGGAAGAGGTGGTCATGTTGAGCTAAGTGACATTTCATAAGATTGTAATTATGATCAAAGGTGTGGGAGAGCTAGTTTCAACCTGGAACATGCACTTTCTGTAAGCAGTCCTGCATCACTCATCTTCCATGGTAAGCAGCTCTGTGTCTTAAAGCATGAATGATGAACCAGCTGCATCCCCAAAGGAGGAGGTGGCCACTTACATCTGTTATTTAGAGACAAGTATGAATGGCTTCTTGGAAGTTGAGGCTGAAAGAGTGATGTCTGGGCCTCAGAGCTTTGCTAAGGGACCACAAGACAGAAGAGACTGATAAAAGAGCAGGCAGAAGACATCTTCTTACAATCCCTATGGCCTGAGAAATGGCTGGCTAACCACAGCACTGACTGCCATAAATACAGAAGTGAAGAGAAGCCCTTTCCCGATAGATATGAAAGTACTGATGAGGTCTTCTGCAAAGAGTTAGAAAAGTAGAAATGTTCCATTCTGCCACCGTGGTATGAAAATATAAACAGCCTTCTCAGGGCACATGCAGTGAAACCTCATGTCTCCTTTGGAAGGCAGAAGAGACAGAAGGGCCATTCACACTCTTACATGGTGGCTGGGTGGGGCTGACACTAATTATACAAAGCTTCGGATTACCATGAGCTCAGTTTTAGTCACCTGCCACTACAGGATTGAAGGGGAAAGGTTCTAATGGAGTTGTTATAACACACCATGTTCCCTGAAGATAGACTGAGTGCACACCTGTGTTTTTAACCATGGTATCTCAGCACAGAAGAGGAGTCTTGCCAACATTCTTCTGTGCGGAGGTTACAGTACCTTCTACCCAGTACCTTCTACCCAGTAACTAAGCCTAGATTTCTTTAAAGATTAGTTTCTCTGAGCCTACAAGGCAGAAGCTATAAAAATAATAAAACAGATAATAGCGGAGGAAGTGCATTATGCATCCGGACTACATAATAATGACATTCCCCCTTTCCTCATTCTTTCTTAACTCTTACAGTTAACACAGTTTAAGGCTACAAGAGCCAACATACTCTAGCAAACATTAGATCCAGGGACAGATGATAAGGACATAAAAGTATGTACCTTGAGCTCTCCCACCAGGGACAGCTGGTTCCCATCGACACACTGGAGTGACAAGGAGGATTCAAGCATGAGGAGAAAGAGAGAGCTGCATTAGTCACAATCAGCAGCTCAGAACCACTTTCCTGCTTACATCTGATGCATGGAGATGTAAGTACTCTATCCATGTCATATGAGCACCACCCACAACAAGAAACAGGCCACTGCCTAGCCTGTAAACAGATATCCTGGGCAACTGCCAGCACTCTGACCCATGGAGCAAGAGGCACGTGGCTGGGGGTTGTTTCCTGGCAACTCCAATGTCTGTGAATCTCCAGCATGTCACTCTAATGGAGATCAAGAGACAGTATGAAGCATAACTCACTCCATCATGGCAAGACTGTGCTTAGTCATTGCTAAACTTAAAGCCTTCCATTGTCCCCTCCAACACTGGGCCCAGTCACACGGTCAAGCCCATCCTCACACAGGGGGACACAAAGCCCTCCTTGGATCTTTCTAGACTTCATTTTAATCTACCCTGTTAATCTATCCCATGTTGTACTCCTCATATCACTCCCTTTACCCACACTATCCCTTCATTCAGAATCCATGCAGAGATCCCAGGGATACTGGGGAGACAAGGCCAGAATCCATGATCTTCTGTGGCTTTGATGTGGCATATGGTTCTCCCCTTGCTGTTCCTTCTCTAGGATTTCCCAAAACCTGCCTGTGCCCACCCAAACATCCCAGCACTGGCTCTAAAGAGTAACTCAGTAATTGGCACAGCCGGTTAATGAGCTGACCTTATCCCCAGATTCGTGTCTCAAGTCTTCCAGACTACAGGAAAGTTTCTTCTGAGCCCTGGATAAATATAGAAAGAAATCACAGTGACCAAAGAAAAAGAGTCACTTGGTATCATTCATGCATAGGGCATGTTAGATGCTTAACCAGCAGAAGGTCAGAGAGAATCATCCTCATATAAATTAAGATCTAGGGGATACTTGGCCCAACAGTGTGTGGTACCGGTAAGAGATGACTACTGAGTCTCCCTGAGGAAGCCCAGAATTCGAAGAGTCAGGGTGGAGGAAAAGTGCTCATGCTGTCTTGTCTTGAAATCCAAACGTAATATGAGTAGGAAGCTGCAGGTGCCTCCTTTGAGAGGAGGCAAGCACACTAGCCAGCCATTGATTGAAACATGGCCTAGGATCCTCCAAACCTCTGTTTTGGCTCTACCTATTCAGAGCAGTCAGCTCAGGGGACCCACTTCTTCATAGGGGCCATTCTGCTGAGGATATGGTGCTACCAGTAGCTGTATAGAAAATGGAGGGATTATAGCCAATGAACCTCCTGGCTAGGTCTTTCCTCAATGTTAGTGACTTTAGCCTATGGGTGAGGAATCCCTCAGTAGCCAAGAGAGGTTGGCTTGACACTGTACCTAGAGTCTCACACCTGCCCAGTCACCATCTACGTTGTGAGCCCCCAGAAGAGAGAAACATTCAGTTCTCCTACCTGGTCTCCAACGATTTCTGTGGCAAAGGAGGTGGTCCTGGGGTGGGAGAGTTACATTGTGGGGTTACCTGTTTCACAAACAAAAAAGCAACAATGGAAGGCAGTTACAATTTAATAACCAATCCTTCCCACTGAGAACAACATTTCTGCCCCTGGCTATAGCCATGGTGGGTGCATCCATATGGATGCTTTGGTCTTTCAAAAAATCTTCATTAGGGATCAAGCAATACGTCAAGCCCTTTCTGAGAGACAATACTCATACCAAGTCATTAGGGACAAACCACACTCTGTCCCTAAGCCTTAGATCCTAGATATAAGTCCAGATCCTAGCAGCAGACTCCCAAGCCTTGGGGGCTGTCACTGCCTCTGTCCTTTTGTAGCTTGTTTTTTATCTTTTCATTCAGTGGGTCACTACCCCACACTACCCAAAACACTCCCCTTGGCTTAAGTAATCCAGAAGTCAAATTCTGTGACTCTAAGGAGAGATCCCTATTGATAAAGTAACTCAGCAAATGTCCACACCATCTATAGCCTGCTGACCGTGTATCAGGAAGGAAGCATAGCCTATACCAGGAGACACATTAATAAGCAAGGATAAAGAAACCATGCCACCTCTCTGTGGCACTGACCCCAAGAACATAACATGGGAAGGGAGGAGGGACTTCCCTCTCCATGTGTGACATGGCTTCAGAGGGGAGAACACTGGGGCTGTGCCTTGAGAAGTGAAAAGGGGTTTGTTAGGAAGGAAAGAAAGGAAACATCGTCTCAGGGTGAGCCGGAAACAATGAGGGTGACTAGTCTGTCTTCACTGTCACACTGACCACAGAGCTCTGTCTTTTCCCTCAAGCCTCTGGCCTTTATGATTTTCTCAGGGAAAATCTCTAACATCATAGCACAGGTACTAAAAACCTGAGTTTGCTGGTTAGACAGACCTGGGTCTTGACCTGGGTCAAGTCCTGTTCTACTAGCTACCTGTAGTGTAGTCTAGAGTATATTACCCTTTCTGAACCTCAGCCTTATTGTAGTAAAACAAGAGCCCATACAGGTGTCATGAGAACTGAGCCATGCACACTGCTCGTGTCAGTGACCACCAGAAAAACTGAGTGAGTCCTGATTACTGCTCAGATGTAACTACCAGTAACATAATATATTTTCACTGAGTGAATAATGGGGACAGGGTATATCATGGGGTGACATTTGTCCTCCCTTAAAGAAATGATTAAACTGGACTGTTAGACAATCATTTTCAGTTAGATCTTTCTAGAGCTCATGAATCTTTTGGCCCCAGTGCAGCCCCCCACCACCTCAGGCCTCTATCTCTGAACTTGTTTGTTCATCTGTGTTTAACTACATTCCACAGGGTGATACAGTAGGGACAGATTTTAAAGCAAAGAGGGTACATGTTAGTTAGAGGGGGCAGCATGTATGAGGCAGGAGTGCCTATGTCTCTCTACATGGTCAAGATGGACTCACTCAGTTCATCAAGTATGTTGAATTCCACTAAGATAAGCCATGACTGCAGATCTTGGAGAAGTAAATAAAACAAACAGCACCCTTGTTCTGTACTTCATGCCAGAGAGGAAAGATAAACAGAAAGCCAATTAAAGAGGAAAAGTCCTGCCCTGCAGAGTTCTAGTGGCCACCATGCTGTCCCTAGGCAGAGCTCAGGCCTGAGCCGGGTCCTTGCTCCCTGAATCTTTGCCAAAGCTTGAAAAGACCATCCCCTGGCCTTAAGTATTCATCAGTTAAGATGTATAATGAAAAGGTGTCTACCAGATACCTCTCCAATAGCAACTGAACCTACATTGTGGGAGGAAGTACAGTACCTCTTGCTTCAGTACTTCCTCTGGGCTTTTATTCGTGGCGTTCCATTTTCTGAAGCTTTGCTCTGCTTCATCTTCATTGATTGAGAGCGGTCTCTCTGATGGCCCTGGAAATATTAAAGCAGTGGTGGTTAAGTCACTATTGTGAGACTTGCTCCAAAACTTATACAATGAAACCCTAAAGGTGTTTGATCTTCATTAACAAATTCTAAGAAGGATTGCTTCAGCTTGGGGTTTGCTCCACCCTGTCTCAAAACCAAGAAAGACTAAGACATATGTAAAGTGTTATGGCTTGGATATGGAATGTCTGTCACAGGCTGTGTGTTTGGTTTTGGGAGCCTATGAGGCCTTTCAGACGTGAGCCTTAGGGGTCACCATTCAGCCCATTTCTGACTAGTCTTTCCACTTCCTGTCCAACCAGAATACAAGGAGTCAGTGCTATGCCATAGCACACTACACCTTCAAACTATGAGCCAAAATAAATTTTTTTAAAAATTTATTTATTTTTATCTCAATCACAGGTTAGGCACTTTGAATCCCAGGCGTAGCCCCCTCCCTCATTCCCTCCTACCCTCCCACTCCCTCCCTCATCTCTCTCCTCCCCGCCCCCTCCAAGTCCATCAACAGGGGAGGACCTCCTTCTCTTCCATCCAACCCCAGCTTATCCTGTCTCCTCAGGGCTGGCTGCCATGTCCTCCCCTGGGATCTAGCCAGTCTGTCACTCTCCGGCTTGTATGGCGGAGGGTCAAAGAGTCAGCCATCAAGATCATGACTGAAACAGTCCCTGTTTCCCTGAATAGGGTCTTCAGTCCAAAACCGAGCTATCATGGGACCCATCTGTGCGGGGGTTCCAGGCCACATCCACACATGGTCCTTGATTGTAGAAACCGTCTCATACAAGACCCCTGTGCCCTGCTCAGTTTGGTCTTTGTGGAGCTCTTGTTCTCCCCAAGTCTCACCAACCTCCCCCAGATCTATCATTACTTCTCGCCCTCTGTCAGAGGCTTGATCTCGAGTCTTAATATCTGCTCTGATACATCAC
>CM053758.1:78022676-78147666 GCA_028658305.1 Pachyuromys duprasi | reverse complement strand
ACGGTCAGTTCTCTTTTTAGTTCCATACCCCATTTTTTAATTGGATTATTTGGTTTCTTGCTTTTTAACTTCTTGAGTTCTTTATATATACTGGATATTAGCCCTCTGTCAGAAGTGGGATTGGTAATGATCCTTTCCCAATCTGTTGAGCCAAAATAAATTTTTCCTCTCTTATCTTGCTTCTTGTCAGGTATTTGATCAGAGCAACAAGAAAAGTAATTACTACAAAAAGAAACATTGATAGTGTGACTAGGAAAATTCTTCAGGGCATCCAATCAAGTATTGCCATGAAGGTCAATGTTTATCCCTGGAACAGAGGTTAAGACACTTCTTGCTTCCAACTTCTTATTTATTGGCCAAGGGAAATCAGGCACAAGATCACAAAAACTTAAGAGAAAAGAGGCTGCAACATTTGTGTGAGGCCTGGCATGTGCCTTAGGTAGGAACCAGTCAGTTCTTATGCCAGCAGAGACAAGGTTTATTTCCAAACAGAGTTGGTAGCTCTGCCAGAATCAGATATCCTTCAAACAACTGTCCTACAGGGTCAGCAAGGGAGCCAGGTCTAGTGCATGGCCACAGGAGCATTACTGTGCTCATATGATCATACAGGTATTTGTATGCTACTCCAGTATGGGTGGTAAACATGAAACACATGACTTTCTATGGCAACCTAGGTACCTGGTGACTCATGGAAGTCCCCTACGTGCCTTCTGCATCTCCAGGAAACTACAAATACTGTGAGAAGCTGACAAGCTCTGACTGACCCAGTCTGACTCCTACTGCTGCCTTAAAGGGAGATCCTAAGAAGACAGATTGGAGGCCCTCTAATGGAAAAGATTCCCAAGAGCTAACTGAATGGGCAGTTCCTAGAAGTTCTGACCTGACTACCATTTGAGTGAAATTTCCAGAAATCACCAACTGCATCATCCAAAAGTCTACACACAGATCCACTCCCAAATCCATCTCCAGCCAGAAGGCAGAGGACCTGATAGCAGAACTGCTTCTGCCTCTGACACAGTAGACAAAGCATCTTTCAGGGGAAATGGGTCTCCTCCTTCTCTTACCCTGAGTTGCCATCACGATCTCCTTCACCCTTAGGTACTGGTTCAATAGCCCTGTCAGCTCCTCTATCCGACGGTCCTGCCGATGGTAGAAAAGCAGATCAATATTAACACTACCATAAGTCCCTGGATAACTGTATTTTGAGCATAATGAGGAAAAACCCATATAAGATTGTTAAGGACCCCACAGAGAGAAAGTCAGGGTCCGTCAGGCCTCAGTGGTCTGCCTCACAGGTAGCTCAGACACACATGACCCTATATGAAGGTGTGAGTCAATAGCCACTGGCATGCCCTTGAGGAGCCCATGTGCTGGCAAAAGTAAAAGCCTCTGTTGGATAGTCTCCGGAACAGCCTTGATGAAGTATGCCTCTCATTCCTGTGTCACCCTCTGGAGCTATACATGTAAGACATATCCCAATCTTCTCACCCCTTCCTTTGGACTCTGAAGTACTGTATAGAACAAGGGATATTCTTAGAAAGGATCCACTCTTTCAAGACTACAGTCTGGGAACTTATGTCACACAGATCTTGAAATACATGGGTTTGAAATCTTGGCTCTGCTATCCTCTGGTCACCCAACCCTGTGCAGAATTATCTAAGCATTTTGTGTCTCTTCCTTCAGCTGAATATGCGGGGCTATGATTCTTAGAGACATTACTTACACGAGCTAGGTAGTTTTCTGTGAATGGATATGGTTATTTTATGATTATGCAGGAATCAGCTATGATAAGGTAGCAGGGTAAACTGAGGCACTGCACTGCTAAGTGTCTCTATGTTCTACCATGAGAGATAAACTGCACACATGGGGACTGTTGCTGAGTTTCCTAAGAGTGGTGACTTGAGTGAGGAGAAGGGTTTTGTCACCATACCACCATGAACAAGCAGGGCTCTAAGCTGCTTTTGGGAGATTCAGTCTAGGTGAAGGTCTCACCTAAACAAGTGAGGCATCATAAACAGGCATCATGAACAAGTATTGAAGCTGAGTCTCTAGTGGCAAGAACTGTTGTCATCTTGCCAGTGACAGTATAGCACTGTTCAGTAGAGCAGAGACCAGAAGGGACCAAAGGGTTAGAGGCACCTGCAAGGAAACCACAGCAACTGTCTCACCTTATCCTCATTGGCAACCAGCAGTGTTTCCATCCCCATTTTCAGACGGTGGATTTCTTGATCTAAAAGAATTGAGGTATAAAAGGAATTACTTGTACAAATGCTGACAGCTATTCACATACGCTGATGGCCTTCAAGTTCAAATTTAAAAGATTTGACACGTGAATGTGGCTCCTTTTATTAGTCCAAAGAGCCCAAGATGCTGTCTGACACAGTGAGTCTCATTAGACATTTGTTGGATACGAATAACCTAGTGTTCTGTCTTCTCTTTCTAAGATAGGCATCTAAGAGCAAAATAAAAAAATCATTCACTCAAAACTTACAGAGGAATAAAAAAACTTTTCATAAACAACATCACCTAAGAATATAAGTATTCATATTCTATTGTGAGCATATGCTTAGGCTCGTGACTAGTTTCAGGGAAGACTATGCAGTCATACAAACTAGAAGCAGAGGAAAAGAAAACCAAAACAATTTATGTATCTGTGAGAGAACTGATATCCAGACATACTGTGGCATGCATGTACCTTCTTGCATATGCATACATGCATGCACACACAATAAATAAAATAGCAAAAACAAAAGAAATAAATGTTTACATTCACTAATAAATACAGAAGAGCAAATGTTATGGTTAAAGGAGAGCAATGAAAATTCATCAGAAATATACAAGGGTTTATGTTGGTCCATGGTAGAAAACAATGGTTTTCTCTAAGTTTAGAATCAATGTGGACATGCCTGACTTCTTCCTAAATAGGTCTGAAGGAGAAAGAGGCCATTTGTGAGATTCTTAGAGGTTTTGTAATTGGCATGGACCTCTATATTCTAGGGGGGAAAAAAAACTATGTTTAATCCTAAAATGAGGTAACTAACAGGAAGAGATGTTGTTGTGTAATAACAGTAAAAGAGACAAGGGATCCCAAGTAGAGATATTTTTTTTTTGAAAGTTCATGAGAAACAGTATCAGGATATGTGTGGACTTTGTGTGTGAGTAGCTACTGGGCTCATTCTCAGAGTGAGTGGAGTCTTAGGCTCCTGGTACCAACATCAGCTCTGCTACTCAGTTTGTCTGGGGCAGGGCGAGATGCTGAGGGTGGGAGGGTAATTTCAGAGAATGACTGCTAAAACTGTATGCACTAGTCAGACCTAACCTTACTAAGCATAAATGACAGTCTAAGCATGCAAAGGTTACCTGTGAAAGGATGGGGAAGGGTGAACCTGACGGCCAACAATTTCTTTTTCAAGCTCAGATATTGTTACAAGGCTAGAAAATGTTCTACTCTAGCTGGAGATCCAAGCTGAGACTATGGTAAGACTAGAGAGCACAGCAACCCATAGGACTGAAGCTGCTCAGTATCCAGATGGCAAGAGGAGAAGCTTGGACACGTGTGATCATTCCATATCCTTGGAGAATTGCCACAAACATACTATGTATGTTGCGAAGAACATTTGAGGGTTTCTTCTGTTTTTGATCGGCAAGACTTAACTCCCCAAAGAGCCAGTATCATTTCACTTATTCAATAACTCAATTTTAGAGTGGACAAGATATTGTGCTGGACTGACAATAGGGTGACTTTAAGATCTCCTAAAATACAGCACTGCTATAGTATGAGCTATGTTGGGAACAAGAGGCTGCTAAATTCGAGAATAACAGGACAAGAGTCACCTACTTGAGGTTGGGTGGCCAGGAAGAGCTTCCCAAGAAATGATGTTTAAGTAGAGCTCTAAAGGATGACAAGAAATTGGCTTGCTTCTATAACCTCAGGGCCTTGTACAAATGTCAGGCGAGATGAATTGCTAAGCCTCTTCTTTCATGGTAACACTGAGGCAAGGCCTTTCAATCCAATGAAGTCAGGTAGGTTTTAGGGAAAAAGCTCCAGAGGACCTTCAGCACTGAGTGTTCTAGATAAGTGGGGGTATGGTGGGCGTGACAAGAATCCCACACCAGAACTCAGCCTCACAGGCAATGACGCATGTACATGCTCACACACACAGTTGCATGTATGTGCATGTTATTCATATCTACATATGCAAGCATACATTCACAGATTCACGGCCACTTATAAGAATAGCCCCAGGGCCTTAGACAATGTGCTCTATCACAGTCCATCTAGTTACCTCGCTCTGCATGGTCATTGTGAAGAGCTGCACTCCGGGAGAGTTGGCTGTGAAGACGCTCAATTTCGGCATCCTTTAGGGCCACCTGTTCTTGTAGCTGGGCTACCTCAGCCTGAAGAAGCAACAGAATATCCCTTCCATGTCAGAGGGACTTCCAGCTCATATACCTCATGTCATAGCCCAGAGCCCCAAGAGACAAGGAGGAGTGAAGGACATGGGTAAGGAGAGAGAGAGAGGATAATTGTCCTCCCCACTGGGTAGAAACCTGTACAAGGAACTCACTTGCCTGCCATCACCTTGCTCCTGTATCCCCTTATCTGACCAAGCTCTTTCTCTTCCCTGCTCTGTAAGGCCCGGAAAGAACTGAGCCCAGAGTTGCTGAGGTCATACGCAGTGGGATGGCTCTGTCCCTGCTGCACAAGTTGGACTATTGATTTTGCATGTGGTCTTTTCTCTCCCAAGATACACATCCCCACTTAGATATATCATTGTAACATTATGTGTAATTCCACCTTCCCACTACACTTGGAAATAGAGTGGAAACCAAATCATACAGCTGATTTTGAAGTCAGCCAAGACTTCCTTCCTTAGACACTCTTCTTTTGTATAGTCAATGCTTTTGCCCAACCTCCAGTTGCATGTTTGCCCACTAGTATTGTATATCCTCAAGCTTCTTTGACATGTATTTAGTACATACACTTTTTTTTTGAAGGGAAAGCACATAAGAACACTTGCACACACACTCACACATTCACACATACTGGCACTGGCACTGAGTAGTTCCCATGTCTCCACTATGCATAATGGGTTCACACACAGCACTGTGCATGGTTGTCCATGCTTTCCAGACACACACACACACACAAAATCAAAGCTCTTTCTGTCTCATTCCAAAAGGCTCTTTGCAGCCAAACAAATCTAGAATCTCTCATGTCCCAGCTGGATGACCTCCGACAAGTAACTGTACCTTTCTGAGTCTTGGCTCAATAGCTCCTACTTCATGCCCTTTAGGAAGACTAAATAATATAACCATTATGGGCAACTAGGTCTAACACTTATCACATATTAGAGGCCCAGTAAATACTGCAAGCATAGTAACAATTCTTTCCATCCAATCCTTTCCCTTGGGAAAAAGCTCTATTCTGACCATCAAACCAAGACAGAACTGAGCTTTGAGCAGGAGGACGCATAGCAAAGTATCTACCCTGCCTATTCACTGCCAGGTAGGAACCTATGGATTCCTGTGGTCATCAGAATATAATGTAGGGCCCAAGTCAATCACTGAACAGTAGCAAGGAACCAGATGGTCCCATCGGTGACTCTTCTGCCTGCCAGGTCTTGTTCAGTGTTATCACACTGAGCACCCACCCTGCAGCCACCGTTCTCACCACTTTCAAATCTCATAGTCCCAAAAGAACCCATGGGGAAAACAATATTCCTGAAAATACTGGGAGAAAGCAGGAGCAGTACATGATTCCATGTGAAATTAGATAGCCAATGAGTGACCAGGCAAGGGTCTGTCATAATTACTATTCTATTGATGGGAAGAGACACCATGACCAAGGCAAATCTTATGAAAGAAATTATTTAATTGGGGACTTGCTTACAGTTTCAGAGGATTAATTCTCATCATCATGGCAGAAAGGAGACAGGTACAGTACTGGGGCAGTACTGAGAGCCTTGCACCCTGAGAGGCAGCAGCCAGAGCGAGAGAGAGAGACTGGGCCCTGGCATGGGCTTTTGAAAATATAAAGCCTATTCCCAGTGACACACCTCCTCCAAGAAGGCCACACTTCCTAATCCTTTTCCTATAACTAGGGGCTGGACATTCAAATATATGAGCCTGTGGGAGGCACATTATCATTCAAAACATAACAGTTGCCAACCTGAGACCACCTGCTCTGATGCAGAATCCTCCCCCCCCCAGACTGCCTGCGCTAATGTAGAGCCTCACAAACCTCACTCTCTCTGCTTCATCATGGGACATCATCAGCCAGCCTGCTGCTCCAATACAGAGCTTCACCCACTCAGTCTGCTCTTGTGCAGAACTCCACCCTCTGGGCCTGCTGCTCCAGGCTGCAGGTGATCAGAAGTCTGCAGTGAGGCAGGGATGGGTGCTCTGGGTCCCTGCAGAGCACCACACTCTACTGCTGCTTGTACTGAAGATGAGCCACCTTTAGGGACTGAGGAGGCTTACAAAGAAAACTGAACAGCTCACAAACACAGGAAGGAGTTCAGGTGGAGAAGATGCCACTGGAGAAAGGAGCAGGAAGGCACAGAAAGGGGAGACCAAGGCCTGAACTTCGCTTGGCCACTTGAAGTCTCATGTTCCTTACCAGCAAAACGGCATCAAACACACCCACTGCACTACTTTCTGACCTAAAAAAGAAAGTGTGCAAAGGGCTGGGTGGGTTCTGGCAGGAGCTGTGTCACACCTGGTAATCATTAAAGACACCTCAGCCAGCATCTCACAGGTCCACATGCCAAGGCAGAGAGATTGGGTGAATTAAAAGGAAAAGAGTTCCCTATTTTCATAACAAAGAGTGTTGTGTGTGACTTCAAAGGCTTCAACCAGGGCTAGACTTGTAGGAGTGAGTGCGGTAGTGGAAAGTTTGGAGCTACTGGAAAAACAAAGCTCTTAGAATTGGTGACAACAAAGCCCAGCACACACAAGGCTGGGTGTGCTCAGACAATAGCACTTCGTTGACAGGCTAGGCCCGATTGGCTGTGAGAGTGGGGCAGAGGTACTCAAGCTCGCTAGGTCTCCATTTTGTCATCTATGAAAGGTTGGGCATGTTATTTTATATTTATACATGGGAATATGATTATATAAATACTAACGTCCTGTCAGCATTTGCTAACTTAAGAAATCATAAATTTTTAAATGGGGGAAAAAGCACAATATACATTTTTAAATAAATCATCAACACCAGAAACTGAGGAAGAAATGGAAAGAGGAAGGGAGAGAAATGAGAAGGGAAGAAAGAGAGGAGGGAGGGCCATAAAGAAAAATACCTGGTAAGAAGGAAATATTAACAATGGTAGTAGTAGCTGGGTGATCTGCGTGATTTGTGTTCTCGCCTTTCTTTTACAAAAATATTTTAACTATTTTATGTGTACAGGTGTTTTGCCTGCATGTGTATTTATGTACCACAGGCAGGTAGTGATGGTAAAAGGCATTTTATGGTTTGAAATTTTTACGAACACTACTTTTTAACAATAACAATTAACTTCAGGAAAAGTAAGGACACAAATGAATTCACAAAAATCCTAATCAAGTGGCCTGGAACCCCCGCTCAGATGGGGCCCATGATAGCTCGGTGTAGGACTGAAGACCCTAGTGAGAGAAACAGGGACTGTTTCAGTCATGAACTTGATGGCTGACTCTTTGACCCTCCCCAATACAAGCTGGGGAGTGACAGACTGGCTAGATCCCAGGGGAGGACATTGCAGCCAGCCCTGAGGAGACAGGATGAGCTGGGGTTGGATGGAAGGGGAGGAGGTCCTTCCCTGTTGGTGGACTTGGAGGGGGCGGGGAGGAGGGAGATGAGGGAGGGAGGGAGAGGGTGGGAGGGAATGAGGGAGGGGGCTATGCCTGGGATGCAAAATACCTAACCTGTGATTGATATAAAAATAAATAAATTAATTTTAAAAATCCTAATCAAATGCATTTATGTCTGTGTGCATGTGCATGTATGTAGAATAGAGGACAAGCTTGTTTGTTCTTCAGATGTATACCTTCTCCTTTTAAATAATGTATCCTACTGTGATCCGTGGCTCAGGGATTAAACCAGAATGGCTAGCCAGTGACGCCCAAGGATCTACCTGCCTCCACATTCCCAGTGCTGGAGTCACAGTTATGAGAGTCTCCACACCTGACTTTTTACATGGCACTAGAAACTGACTTTATTGACCACACTGAACCTTCCTCAGCCCCTCCAAAGTATTGTTTTTAAAACTTGAACACAAACTGAACACTAAGATGCCCACATGCATTACCACGTGCCACCTATGGACCGTCTGTCTACAGGACCTTAGGGAGAGGCAGGTGTGTTTCCTCTTAAGGGGCAGTGGCGCAGGCTTCCCCCAGAAAAAACTGGATCTAGGGTTGTTAAAGAGTTCCCTTCTTCCTCCTAATGCCCAAATGAAGCCCTCTTTATTGAATCATACTATCTGTCCCTCCCCATAGTGTGATAATACGATACAGTAGTGAGCAAATTGGGGTGATCAGATCTTTTGTCTGCTCCAACAGTTACTTCTGTGTACTGTGTTCCTCTATTCATTTTGAAATTATATATTTTTCAAACAACAAATTTCTAGGCTGGCAAGATGGCTCAGCAGATAAAAGCTCTTGCCACCCAAACTTGACAACAACAACAAAAATCCTACTCCCCCAAGTCATCCTGACCTCCACAGGTAGCCAGGACACATGCAAACCTAAACACCTTTCTCCCCCCCTCTCCTTCCTTCCCTTTCTCTCCCTCTCTCTCTCTCTCACACACACACAAACATGTTTTAATGTGATGATTCCTAATGTTCACTTGGCAACTAATTTGACATTTTTACAACATAATATGTGAGACAAAAATAATTAAATCAATTGTTTTTTGTTTGTTTGTTTTTTGCTGTTACTATTATTTCCTGAGACAAAAGCATGCCATGTAGCCCAGGTTGTTCTGAAGCCCACTGTGTAGTCCAGGATGGCCTCAAACTCCAAATGGTCCTCCTGATTTGATATCCTGAGTGTTGTGATGACAACTACCCCGTCATACCCAGTTAACCCATGACTTTTAACCCCGCAGTTCAACAGGGGAGAATTTTTTTTTTAAAAAAGAGGAAATAATCTCACTAAAGAATTTATTTCTGGTGTCCTTTACAGAGCAAACTCCCAAGCTTTGAATGAAAAAATAAACCAAATACTTTATCATTTTAGGAATGAATTTCTTTCTACAACTAAAGCATGATTATTTTATTATTATTATTATTATTATTATTATATCATCATCATCACCATCATCATTTAGAAAACTGACAACAAAAACTGCAGAGATGGCTCCATGGTTAAGAGCACTGGCTGCACATCCAGAGGTCTTGAGTTCAATTCCCAGAAATCATATGGTGGCTCACAACCATCTATAATGAGATCTGATGTCCTCTTCTGGCATGCAAGTGTATAATTCAAAATAGAGCACTCATATATATACATATATATATGTATGTGATAAATATATATTATATATGATAAATATATATTATATATATATGATAAATAGATAAATCTTTAAAAAAAAAAGAAAACTGACAGTAACAGGGACTGCTGAGTTTAAGATGATGTCCCCAACAGAATTCTGATGCTCAATGTTAGTATTTAGGCAGCCTGCTTCTGCCCTTCTTCAAACCGCTTCTGCTCATCTTTCTGCTTTTGCTTTTTGCACCCCGCTTAATTAACTTCCTCTCTACATTCCTCCAACAACAAATGCAAAAATTCTCTAGCCAAACCATTAATCAGTTACTCTTACAGGATTGTCAACCTCTGCCCACAGAACCAGATGACAATGACCTTCCAATCGACCCTGATGATGGGGACTAGCTATACCCTCAGAATGACAACACCCCTAATCAGCAGGAAGTAACTTGAAGAGCAAAGGTCACCCCTATGCCTTTCCCACCATCACTCCTTCCTAGCTTCTCACTTTTTAATAAAACAAAAAGGGAGGAACGTTGGGATCCATAAGCAGGCTGCCTAACACCCTCCTTCACTCTGTTTAGGATTTGTCACCTATTGCTGTCACTTATCTGCCAGCCCACTCACCCACTCACCTAAACTCTTCCTTGGCTAAGTAAAAAACGGACAATAGGATACTGCCAGAGGAAGGAGATATGGCTGGGGTACCTCAGCAGTCCTTACTACAGTTTCCCAGGCTTTCATGAGGAACTTTTCTACATCAGATCTGCCTGCTACAGTCTGGGCATTTTTTAAAAGTAATTTATTTATTTTTATATTAATCACAGGTTATGTACTTTGTATCCCGGCTGTAGCCCCTTCCTTCATTCCCTCCCACTCTCCCCATCCCTCCCTCATCTTCTCCTTGCCCCCCTCCAAGTCCAGTGATAGGGGAGGACCTCCCCCCCTTCCATCTGACCCTAGCTTATCATGTCTCTTCAGGGATGGCTGCAATGTCCTCTTCTGGGATCTAGCTAGGCTGCTCCTTCCTTGGGGGGCAGGGGAGGGGACGGTCGCCAAGCCAGCCATTGAGTTCATGACAGAAATAGTCCCTGTTCCCCTTACTAGGGTAACCAGTTGGATACTGAGCTACCATGGGCCACATCCGAACAGGGGTTCTAGTTTATATCCATACATGGTCCTTGGTTGGAGAAACAGTCTCATAGAAGACCCCTATGCCCTGATCTATTTGGTCTTTGTGGAGCTCTTGTCCTTGCCAAGTCTTACTAACTCCCCCTTTTTTCATATGATTCTCTGCACTCTGCCGAAGGCTTGGTTGTGAGTCTTATTATCTGCTTTGATACATTGCTAGTTAGCTTTTGTTGTAGAGAACCCTGAGAACCCCTCCCAGCAGAACCTCTGCCCCTCCCCCTCCTCAGGTGCTTCATACTGCCTCTCACCTTAGTGGCCTTCAGCTCCCACTCATACTGGTTCCGTTCGTTCTCCAGCTCCTCCATTTTAATTTTGAGGTGCTTGAGCTCTTGTAGTAGCTCCTGCAGAGAAGGAGAATGACAGAGCTGTGACAGATAAAGAGCATGCACTGACTCTCCACACTGGATAAAGCTCATGCAAAGGGAGCTGGGGCCAGCAGCAGCTGCAGCAGCATCCATGACAGCAGCTCTGAAGTTCAAATGTGGTCCGTGATTCAGAAAAGGCTGTGTAGCCTTTAAAAACAAAGGTCGGGGAGTTCCAGACATAAAAGAAGTGAAACTGCTGTGTGCATATGTGTGCCTTTGTATGAGCATGTGTAGGCCAGAGGAAAACCTTGGGTACATTCCTCAGCCGCTGCTTTTTTTGGTAAAGAACAGGTCTCTCGCTGGTTGGCCAGCAAGCTCTCAGGATCTACTTGTTTCTACTTCACAGTGGTAGGCCTGCATGTGGGTTTTTTGTTGTTTTTGTTTGTTTGTTTTAAACATGAGTTATGGGGATGAAACTCAGATCCTCATGCTCATCACTTTAACAACCAAGCTACCTTCCCAGCCTAAAACTTAAAATTATCCTTATTCTTACATTCTGTTATCCCCTTTCTCTGACATCTGAATCCTAAGAGACATGCCCAGCTCATGCACAGGTATCTCAAACAGACAGGTCAAGCTTGTGAATGGAAGGAGTATCTCTATACTGAAGGGAGGCAACTTCCCTGGTGGTGCAAAGGGAGGAGCAGGAAGCAAGGGGCTCTCTCTGTGCTTAAGGTGGGGAACCCAGAGGAGGAGGCAACAATTCTCTGAGGCTTCTCAGCCAATAAGATTCAGAGAGCAAACCCTAAGTGCCAACTGCAGATGACAGTGTGAGCATCCCATTCAGTGGAGGAGGTTAAGTAAGAAGAAACAGGGAAGGCATGCAGAGAGGAACCTCAATAGGAGGCAGAAAGTGACAGTCCAGTGTTGGTGGAGCAGAAGTTAGATGTCAGCATGTACTGGAGATGAGACTAGGGAGCTGGGTTGTGGGGCTTTACAGATCAGAGTATTCAGCGTGTCACTGAATGGGAAGTGGGTGAAGTGGGGAAGGGATGTTTAAACAACTTTCACATATACATTTGTAGAGGCAGTAAGAGGGGCAGGAATTCAAGCTCTTTATCTTCTGACTCTAGGACCTCTGGTTAAAAACTTCCTCAATAAAGGGCCCAACACTCAGCAATGTTATCTTTGTTGGGTTTGTTCTGTTCTGTTGAGATAAAGAGTCTCATAGCCCAGGCTGGCCTGTAAATCACTGTGTAGTAAAACTGGCTTCAAACTTGCAATCCTGCTTTTACCTTCCAAACACTGAGGTTTTAAAACATGTGCTACCAATGTGCTCTGCCAACATTGTGGCCTTGAACCAAAATTTACTTGATGAACAATAGGTTCAGGTAACAACTACTTCGTATCAGAACAACTGTCATAAAGCTCATTAATTCTTTTTCAGTCCAAGCTCTACTTAGGTTACATCCAAAACATTATTATAATGTCTCATTTCCCTCCCAACCAAGACTTGCAATGAGTGCTGGTAGCCTGAGTATCTTCCAATGGTTCCTTTGCGACCTTGGCCCTATGAAAAACCTCTCTGCTAAACATCCAGAGGAACAATGGCATTAGCGCACCCATCTAATCATGGCACTCCCCTGCTTCTTGAAGCTTCTAAACTTGAACTAATGACCAGCCTGGCCTGCCCCAGCTCAGCTCTAACATGTCACACTGGAGAATTTTCAACCCCTGTCACAGCTTACACCTTCAAACATACAGCATTCTCTTTCTAAGTGTCCACCATGTTAACTCCTGCCTATCCTTCAGCCTCTCTCAGGAAAAGCTTCCTAGACCTCCTCATCACATTAGACCCTTCTGTAGGACTCTCGGGTGTTTTTCTGTAGGGCTTCTAGAGGCTAGTTCTGCTCTCTTTGTGAAGGGGAGTCTTTGTGAACCTCTTACCTAGCAGGTCCTGACACAGAGCGGTTGGAAAATGAACACCTGATACTCAAGTCATTATCTAAGTCGCTTAGGCATCTTTGCATTCTGAGATAATCCACCATCAAGTAACACTGCTTTCACATGAATCTTCTAATTTATTAAAAAATGACTTACAGCTGAGGTAAGGATTTCTTAGTACCTATTAAAGAAAAGGCCTATTAAGTTATAGTAACTGTGGCCTTCATCTTCATCACTGGGATCTTCAAGACTTTTGATTGCATATTTAGACTTGCTAGAGATTCAGAATCAATTTCTAGTAGTATCATTGGCCCTTCCTAAGCTGTTACAATGCCAAGCAAGAAGAAAGAGTCTGTCTGTCCTGCTCCTGTCTTAACAGAGCTGCTTAGTTTGCTCTGAGAGGGCATCATGCCTGCTGGAGGCAGAATCAAGAAAGCACAGGCTACTGCTCTCTGGCTTTTTGTGACTTCTTTGGCATATGATCCAAAGGTTCATGAACTCTCTATACTGTGACTATACTGTTCACATTATTTTTCCTGAATATTCAGGTGATGACTTAGATGTTCATAACAAATGAAAAAACTTATGCTGCTGTGTTTACTCCCTGGGGAGGAGGTGGGGCTAACCGTCTCTAAACATGGGTTTGAAAGAATTTTTCCTATGATGCTGTTTAAAGGAGACTCTTACAATGAAGCTTCATTAAACACCCAGTCCAGGGGGAGGGATAAGTGTCTGGATTGTACCCTGGGAAAAAAGAATCCAGAGTTTTCCTTTGGCACAAATCCCCTATCACTCAGAGCCTGCAGCACACCTTGATCCTATTCTTAAGGATGGGGAAATGTGACTTTCTGAGGGCTATTCTCACCTGCTCAAACCTTGCTTGATGAGGGTCATAGAGCCCACCTCACATCAACAGAGGCTTGTGTGAGGCCAAGGTCTACCCTGAGGTCACAGCAGATCCATGCGAAGCCACTGCACACAGTTCTGGTTAGGAGAAACCCCAGCCTTCTACCACTGAGATATCACACACACATGCTCTGATATACTTAAGTATGGTTCCTACAGATGACCCCTCCCAAGGGGCACAATCCTGGCTGCAGGTCTGGGGCTTGGCCTCATGGTCCCTGGCCATCACCTTCTCAGGGTGGGCCCTACTGAGTAAAAGGCGCTCTTGAATCTGCCTGTGGATGTCCAGCTGCAGTCTACACATCTGTTCCTGTAGCTCACTGATCACATTCAGAACTGACTGTGGGGAGGAAGAGAAGGAGAGAAAAGCATTCAAAGTCAGTCACCAGCAGATGCAGACCACCTTGGAAAACAGCTGAGGAGGAAGGGAAGTATACAGAGGGTGAGCTCAATGGGGGACAAGAGGGTGGCCCCCCAGTTCATGGCCAAGTGCATCTCTGATACATTTTTGTTTGTTTGTTTGTTTTTCCTGAGGCCTGCTCCATCCTTGGACCTGTCTTGAAGTTTGTGCCAAACTAGATAGATAGCTATTCTTCTAAGTCAACAGTCTGGCAGATCCCCTCACCGAAGCAGAAGCAGCAGAGAGGTTGATGACTGACACAAAGCACACACACAGATACACACACACACACCTGCATCCATGCCAATATCCTCCCACACATCCAAACATGTCAATACCTGCTTACAGGAGAGTCTACAACATATACCATGCTTATGCATGATAATGCACCCCCAACTTTAATCCCATTCAGATAATAATAGGCTTATTTTAACATTCAGCCTATTTTCCTTGTCAAAATATGTCCAAGCAACATTTTTTGTAGCACTGCCCTGAAGTATGGGCAGTGTCTATCAGGACAGACCCATTTCAGACAAGCCAAAGAGGTAAATCTGATGAAACTTATACCTTAATCAGTGTGTGCATGCATGAGTATATGTGTGCATGGATGCATGACTGTGAGTGTGTGCCTGTGTATGCTTGTGTGTGTTGTGTAGGCCAAAGGACAACCTTGGTTGTCATTGCCCACCATTTTTTTGAGTCTTGGTTTCTCACTTGTCTGGAACTCACTAATTAGGGAAGGCTGGCTAACCAGTGAGCTCCAGAGAATCTCTCCTTGGGATTACAATTGCATTCCACCATACCCAGGATTTTTATTTGTAACTTCTGAGAATCAAACTCAGGCCCTCCTGACAGAACTATCTCCCCAGTTTCAGATATGACTTGATCTTTGTAAATGTTTTACAAAAATTAGTTACTGTGCATTTGTGTATGTATAGGAATGTGCCAGCAACAACTTAGAGGAGTTGGTTCACTCCTTTAATCTTGAGGCTGGGTTCCAGAGTTCAAAGGTAGGTGGCCATGCTTGCAGTGAGCACCTTCAGCCCACTGACACATCTCACTGGCCTGTGAATCCCTACTTTCTTTTCAAGCTTCTCAGATCCCTCAGCCTCTCACTTCACAGGACCCATCTCACCTACCTTCCTTCCTTCCTGCCAGTTTTGAGATTAAGAAGAGAATGGTTCATTTCCAGATTTCCCAAACTCATTTGGTTTCCTGATTCCTTAAAGCTCACATACAGTGACAGAGCTGAAGCTCTGAGGTACAGCACGCGCAAGGTCCTGTGTTAGCTCCCTAGCACTGAAGGCAGAAGAAACAAAATAAACAACAAAAACCTCACTTGCAGCATCCAGTGTGGGGACTGTTGTCCCAATTCTTTGCACCTGTGAGAGGCACTGCAAGATTCAAGTCCACTTTCACTTTCTTCTAACTAAAAAAAAATAACCGAACCCTTCTTTTAAAAGGCTATTGTTCTCAGCATTGTCCTTTGTTTGGGGAATGTCCTTCCTCATATGGTTCAGATAGGTGCACTTTTGTCCTTAGTAAATGCTCTTTCCATCTTTTCCATGGCCAGTTTCCCTCGGGGCCTCACTGATTCTGCATGGGAAATGGCTAGTCAGAACTACCTTATTTCTCACCAGTGCAGGATGACTGAGTTGTCTTCTCTGGAGAGTTCCCAGGCTTTTCATCGCTCAACTTTTCAGAGTATCCTACCTAGCTAGCTCTGTCCTTGATCAGTTTCATGAATTTCTGGATAACTGTTACTCTCACACCCCTGCCACTTTACTATATTAGTTCATCTACCCTTTACTTCAAATCTGAAACCAAGTTTCCCCAGTTTTTGTTCCCTAGTCTCTGGGTAAGAAAAGTGAGAAAAACAATCAAACATATTTGAGTCAAATCAGCTTTGGCTGGGGACTTTTGAGATCCAGACAGCTGCTGCTCCCATCCCTCCACTTCCATTCTTTTAGTCTGTCTCTGTCTTTCTACAGAAATGTAGGTTAGAGGTCCTGTACACACCTGCTTTCTTCCCTCCACTGCAGCAGGACCGTGTGATACACTCCAGGTCTGCTGGGCCACTTCCCTAACCACGTGTTGTTGGTTTGTGTGTTTCTGTCCTCAGACCTGGTACAGAAACTTAAGACTCCAACTCCAGGGCTGGCCACCTCCTCTAGTCCCTGTCTTTTTCTCTGCTATGGGGCAGAGCCTTTGGCAGCACTGTTGCATCCTTGGGCTGCCAATCATGAAGTGCAAGTGACATTTATGAGTTCGTAATTGCTGCCCTGTATTGTACTCTCAGCTGACTCTGTAGACACACCCTGCTCAGCCAAATATCCATTCCGCTTCTCAGGGCTCTGTCTCTGTGCAGCTATCCAGCGCCTGCCATAACCATTGTCTGTTCTCACCAGTTAAACCTGTTCACAATTATCCTTAGTTCTCTCTCTCTCTCTCTTCCTTCATGCTCAGCTTAATAGTGGCCTGGCCCTCTCCTAGCAAACATCACTGATGGGTGTATAACCTTTATTTTCTATAGAGGGAGATTTGGAACTATGTCAACATTTTAAGTACTGATGCTCCTGACTCATCTGTTCCATTGTGAGAGCTCACACATGTACATGATTACTTACTACAGCATCTCACAGAACAGCACAAACTTGGAAACAATTTAAATGTCCATCAAAGAACTCTGTTAACTACAGGGGGGGCATAGAAAGATGTCAGAAAATATGCAGACATAAATATAAATGAAGAATGGTTTACTGTTTACTATTCTTGCCATGGAAAGAAGTATACGTATAAGATTATTCCTTTTATCCCAGTACTTGGGAGGCAGAAGCCGGCAGATCTCTGATTTTGAGGCCAGCCTGGTTTACAAAGTGAGTTCGAGGACAGTCACAGCCTGTGTGAAAAAAACAAAAAAATTAGAAATTAAAAAGAAAAGTATGAAAATAAAAGTGAGTGTGTCTGTATTCTGTGTTGATGCACATGGTGTATGTGTGTACACATGTGAGTGTACATGCACAAGAATATACACATGTGCCTGGGATATGGGTGTTTGTGTGTCCATCTGTCCACACGAATTCACTTGTCCTTATATAAGATAACTCTGGAAGACTACAAGATAAACTGACAGCACTGGTTCCTGCCTGCCAGCTGGAGGACAAGTATATGACATCTTTTGTTATTCATCCTTACAAACTTTTGATTTTTTTTTTAAAGTTTCTTTCATATACATGAAAAGGTAAACTAAGGGCTGGAGAGCTGGCTCAGCAGTTAAGAGCGCTGACTGCTCTTCCAGAGGTCCTGAATTCAATTCCCAGCAACCACATGGTGGCTCACAACCATCTATAATGAGATCTGATGCCCATTTTGGCATGCAGGTGTACATGTAGATAGAGCACTCATACACATTTAAATAAATAAATATTAAAAGAACAAAGGGGTAAATTAATGAAACAAAAATATTAAAACTCTTCTCAGCAGGCCAGTTCAGCTCTCAGCAAACACAGGCCTCCCTGTACTTGCTCTGTGGTCCAAGTTCATCATTCTGGCTGCTCTAGTTCAGAAATCAGAATTTCTCCCTTCCCAGGTACAGAGCATAGGAAGAAAAGAATGTGTTGTGAGGCACTGTGTGTTCTACAAGAAAATCCTGGAAATTACTTCTAGTTCTTGATTCACCGAGCTGATGCCACAGTCTGTCCTGGCTCTCTGTACCTGACTCTGACAACTGCTCAAAGCCTGCTGGGCCCCACAGTGGGAGCCACCTGTGCCCTCTACCCTCACGCCCCATAATCCTAGTGCAGAGGGAGTCAGACTGGCTCAGAGAGAATCCTTCTAGAGGATCCTTCTGATGGATGTGTTCTAGGGTACCACCAAGGTTTTCTTTCATGTTCCATCATCTCATCTGGTATTTACTTCCCATGTCAGTCACTCTACTACAATCCTGCCTTTTAGAAGTAAATCTAATATTCAATCCTGGGGAGCTTGAAATGACCCAAGAAGGCTGTAAAAGGCTAATGAGGAAAACTAAAGCAAACATCTGTATTTACCCACTTCTCATGTGTACTACTGCAGACTCAGTTCTTGCAAAGGCTAGTCATCAGGAAGCCTGTTCCTCCAACGCCCCAGGTCTCACAGACTAGCCACCAGTACCATCTGTACAACTCAAGCACAAGCAGCAGGGTGCTGATCGAAGCCATAAGGACTTAGGGTATGATCAGAATAGTGTGCAGTAATCCTATTAAAAATGGACCCTATTTTCATTGAAACAAAAATTGAATCTGAGGACAATGGCCAAGCTACACAGAGGAAGTGTTATGGCTTCAATGTAAAATGCCTCACTCAGGAAGGCTCATGTGTTAAAGACTTGGCTATGACTTCACTGATTATCCCACTGATGGGTTTATAATTTCATGGTAAAAAAGGGAAGTCATAGGAGGTGGGGCCAGGTTAGAGAAAGTGTGTCAATGGAGGTATGACTTTAGAGGTGTATCTTGCTTCAAACCCTTTCCTGTTTCTCTATACTCCTTAGCTGCCATGACTTGAACAGCCTTCTCTGTCACATGCTCCTACTGTCAGTGTTCTGCCTCACTGCAGTGAAGCCAGCCTGGAATTCCTGAAACACTGAGCCTATAAATCTGCCTTCTTCCAATTTATTTGCATGCTTATTTGCCATGGTAATTGTTAAGAGTTTGCATGTGAAAATCTCATGGTCTCTATCTGGTGGCACTATCTTGGGGGGCTCTAGGGGGTGAAATCTGGCTGGAGTAAGCAGGTCGCTTAGGACTGAACCCAGCCCTCATTCTAATCAGAGCTCTTTCCGTTTCCTGATCTAATGATAAGTAATAAGCCATGCCTTTAGATCCTACTACCATGGGTGGAGTCCTACTGACCATGCTTTCCTTACCATGGCACACTGTATTGCTTAAACGTGAGTCAAAGATAAATAGCAAGCAGGTGTGGTGGTGCACACTTTTAATACCAGCACTAGGTAGGCAGAAGCAGGCATGTTTCTGATTTTTAAGACAGCCTAGTCCACAAAGTGAGTTCCAGAACAGCCAGGGCTATACAGAGAAACTGCCTCAAAAATAAATGATGATAATAATAATAACAACAATGGTGATGATAATAATAAACTTTTTCCCCCTTCTTGCTTCTACTGGAGATTTTGTCATTGCAACAGAAAAGTGTCTAAAACAGTGACACAAAGTTAACTATCAGAAATGTTACCATCTGGCTATCTCCAAAAGAAAAACAAAGTCTTGCCTTTTCTAAACCACACTTAGCCTTAGGCACAAGTACTCACTGGTTTAAAAAAAAAACAAGGTGCAGTATAGGAACAGAAGAGGCATTCCCTTTATTCATGCAATTCCAACCACAAGTGACCTGATCTAGCAAAATGTTCTCACTCAAACATTTCCAGTACATGACAGCAATTAGGTTTAAGTGGCACTCATGGTATTCTAGGTAGCTACCAACAGAGGCTGAGATCCTGGGCTCATCAGCAGAGTATTCTCAATTGCAAGGAGAAGGAGGAATGTGTTTCAGGTCACGTGGTTTCTCACTGCCTCTCACAGGTTTGAACAGACTACAACATTCCTCCACATGGAAACCTAATATTTGTACTGGCAAATATTTGAAGGGCAGTGATCTCGTAGGGTGGAGGCCAGGATCTTGGGAGCTATGCTGCCTCATGCATGAACAGCCTGGTGGAAAACAACCCCAAACTTGGATTTGAAAACAATCCTACAGAGAAGAAAGCAAGCCATCGGGGAGGTGGCTGCTTTAGTACGCATATCATGGAAGGGGAAATGCACTTCCTGAATTCTCAAAAAGGAACTGGGTTACCTAGCTCCACACCATCTTATAGAAATAAATAAGCAAAAAAGAAAAACTAGATATTTGCAAGTTAAACTAACGGCCAGGAGGTCAAAGCTAGGGAATATCCGAGCATGACTCAAAGCCAGAGATGAGATCCAACAACCTTCACTCTCCATAGGAGCTCCTGTATATAGCCTACTACAGGTCTCTTTTCTTTGACCACTACATAGCTTACTGAGAAACATGTTCTCAAAATCAATGCAAGGAACATCCCCTGGAATACTGTAAGTGGTCCAAGCTCTATTGTCGACTCAGAAAAAGGCATGTCAATGTAAATAATGTTAGCATGTCCAAGAAAGGACCAATTTTCATCTTTTGACTTTTTGAGAGGGATAGAGGGAACTGAATATAAACCAAGTTTTTACAAAATGCCAAATACTACAACAGCACTCAACATCTGTGATTTAATTGGTCTTTAACACATTAATTAACTACTTTTATAAAGAAATTGATGTTCATACAAATTATATAACTAATTTGTTGAGGTCCAGAGAGCTAATGAATAGATCAGTTAGTAAACAAGCCAAGGTTTTCCTAAATGTAAAACTCCCTTGGCATCACAATGCCAAGTGTGAACATAAAACACGAAGACCATCATCTTCGTTAAAACACACGGCTCCTTGGAAAGAGGTGTTCTGGGCTTAAAACTCCCTGAACTCTATCCAAAATAGATGCTGGCATGTTCTAGCCCATGATATATGAAATCTGAAGAACAAAATGAAACAAGCAAGGAAACATTCTTTCAGAGATGGCCTGAATATGGACTTACCTACACAGCCTATCAAGAAGAGGAAAAAAAAAAAAAGCACACAGACTTGGGGGGGATGGGCAAAGAAATATGTATCCGAAACTGCTGAGAGGCAGCTTCCTTCCTGTTGTTGTCATTACCTTAGTTTTCACAAAAGACATCTTGTGTCCCTCCACATGTGTCTGAACCTTTACTCTCAACTGCTTCCCTTTCCATCCCTGTCAGCAGTTTGAGGATAGAGCCTTAAAGCCAAAACTGAGTGGTTTGGGCATTGCTGAAATTTGCAATGACAGCAAAACCTGATAACTTGGTATTAAACAGATCAGTGTGTCTCTAATGCATGAATATTCCTCGTACCCAGTGACTACTGGGACTGCAGTTGGCAAGATGGCCTAGAAGCCTAGTGTAACACAGGCCCCACCCCCACCCAACCCCAATATGGTGCATCACACTCACCTCTGCTTTTCTCTGTTTTTCCTCTTGTTCTTTCTGCTCTTTCTCCATACCAACCAGCTTGAGCTTCAGCTCAGACACTTCAGTCATCAGATCCAACTTCTGAGTCTCTAGAGATGTGCGACTTAGCAGCTCCTGTAAGCAAAAATGGATCTCAGCATCATAAGCCGCCATGGCAACAAGACCAGCAGCAGTTCCATCCATAGCATATGAGGCAACGTCTATACTGTGTCACAGCCAAGGCCTGGAACTACTGCATAGCAGCCACAGATCTGTTAGGGAAAGATCTGGCTGGCCCTAGGTTATTTGAGGACAGCACAACCCCTGACATCACCCAGAATGCCTTGAAAGACATTTCTCAAAAAAACATATTTCTCCATAGTAACTATTATTAATTATTTTCAGAGAAAATGAATAGGCACTTTGAAAGGATGAACATTTCCCATCTCTGTTTTCAAGGCGAAGTAGCAACAGAACAAATGAATATGAATTCTTGCCGACAATACAGTTTTTGAATTTCTAGACCAGCTCTTGGGTATAATCAAGGATTAGTCTTGTCTCAACAAATCTCAAAGTAAGACATTATTATAATAAATCCAGAGAAGTCAGAGTATAAAGTGGATTCCTACGAGTGGTCCAGTGAGATGGCTCTTTCCTGAACAATATCAAATTACAAGTAGCTACTATGAGATGTAGAAAAGGTTATTTTCTACTTATCGTGAAATGACCAAGTTCATTATTTCTATTCCTGCTGTCACTAGAACAGCAGCAGACATACAAATACCCCAGCTCCTGGATACCAGGCCTGCCATTAACACATACACTTATTAAGCAAGAGGACACCACAAAGGGCAGGACAACTGTTGTGGCATTATGAAGAACCAGAAGTCTTTTCAGAGGTACATGGCAGTATGTCTTCCATCAGCAAATGGTGATGTTTTGATGGCTAAAATCTTGGTGTACGCTAGGCTCTTGTCCATGCAGGCCCCAGCACTAAGGACATACACGGTAACCAGAAGAGCAACTGGAGAAGAAACAACTTCCTGCATGGTCTGAACATCGAGTATCATCTCAGGCAACCCAACCCCAGCACACAGACTGATGATCTGATCTCCGAGACACCAAACTATGCTGCCATCATGAACTAAACCAGAGGAAAGGGAGTTTGACTAGGAATAGATGCTTCACTAAAGGCCACCAGTCCCTGATGAATCTGAGCTACAAACTAGCTGAATTAACTAGGTGTCTAAAAGGCCTCTTGAGCCCGAGGCCAGGGAAACAGCCTTTTCCTGGTCAGCCAG
This sequence comes from Pachyuromys duprasi, assembly GCA_028658305.1. NCBI lineage: Eukaryota > Metazoa > Chordata > Mammalia > Rodentia > Muridae > Pachyuromys > Pachyuromys duprasi. The sequence continues at coordinate 78,125,067 of CM053758.1, read as the reverse complement.
ACTTGAGGCTGGATGACAGGGCAGAAGCCAGAACACTACAGCATTAGACACATAGGATGCTTGGTGACAAGGAATCAGTCAGAAGAGATGTCCAAGTTAATGACAAACTCAGGTCTGCTGAGTGCCTTCTCTGCCCCAGACACTACTGGCTGCTTTTGTACACATTCTCCTAACACACCTCCCCAGGGATTTGGCAGCAAACACTGGAATCCAAGTTCCACAGATGAGAAAACGGCCAGGGAGAATAAGCAAATCTGCTGGCTAAGAACATAACACCAATCACAGTCTATTTGACTTCAGAATTCATTTCTGTTAGCTGTATCATCCTGTTTTCCAAGCTGCAGTGGGAGGGAAATGTTGTGAATCAAAGAATTTAAAGAGAAATAATAAAATGTTGAAAAGGGCAGTCAAAAAATATTCACTGTGCCCAGGAAGTGTCCACTTGGCCTGCCATGGTTTCACTGAACACATACTATCCACAGAACTCAGTTACTGAGGCCAAGCAGGCTGGAAAGCACCTTAAGTGGTTCTTCCCTGGAGGTGCTGGGGGGGGGGTGGAAGGCTCGAGGCAGGACACACCAAGATGATGAGTTCTCTTGGCTTTGAGTGAATCTCATAAGATGGTCGGAGTCTTCCTTGTTTATCACATACTCTCTTCGACACCCTCGTCCCTCTTCCCATACCCCTCCTTTTCTTCATCTGGTTCTGAGCCTCTCCATCTTGCATCCTTGCTTTGTTCTAAAACTAACTTAAGGCAGTTTTCAAACTAGATAACCCTAGTTCAAAAATATTACAAAGGCTAGGGAAATTGCTCAATGTGTAAAGGGCTTGCCATGTAAATGTGGGACCTGAGTTCAGATCCCTAGGACCTATGTTGTAGGTTGCTGGGCATAGTAGCAAATGTCTATAATCCTGATGCTGCTATGGTGAAATGGGCTGCAGACACAGAAGAGTCCATGAATGTTGGCATACTACTTAGTCTGATGTACACAAGGCCACAAGACCTGTCTCAAACAAGGTAGAAGGCAAGGAATAACACCTGAAGCTTTTTTTATGACTTCCACATACATGTCATAGCATGCGAGATACATATGGTGCACGTGTGCACACACACACAAAAGAAATCATAAAAGTTAAAGCAGGTAAGAGGAGACATTGAAGGCAGAGTTATAGTTAGTGGGAAACTAATAAGTTAGTGTAAACAACTGGGATGAACCACAACATATAGCTACCGCTACCTATGCACAGGGACAAAAGGACAATTCTACAAAGTAAAATCCATAAAGATAATTACTTTGGGGTGCTGAGATCTAAGGGGGGAAGAAGGGGGTCTTATGTAAGACTTCATCTGTTTTAAACACTGACAGAGGCCAACACCTAGGAACATGACAACTGAAAGCACAATCCCTGGGAGCTGTCCCGTGATTTTAGAATGATACCACGAACTTCTGTCTGGGGATCAGCATTCCAGACACTGCTTTGGTGAATGTTTAACGAGCCTTACAATGTGTCTAGGTTTTCTTTTGCTCTCACTGTCAAGGTCCCCTAGCCATTTAAACTCCCAGGTTGTAATTAGTCACACCAATGTTGCCGCTGATGAGGACAGCGCTGTAATTAGTTTCAATAGCCATCCTAATTAGTCATGCCGTTGTTTGCATTGGTCATGGTAACATTCCAAGTGGACATTCAGGTTGGACATGCTCAAGTTTTAATTGGAAACCCGAGATTGTTTAATTGATGACAGTTCGATGAAAATAAAGCTTTTACGGCCCCCCTGGTTGTTTCCACTTCTTTAAAGCCTTTTGTTCATATCCCTTCCTTATCCTTGTCGTGAAGAATGACTATTCTAGGTCTTGAACTCAAAAAGCCAGGCTTTGCATCCACACATCACAGAGATCCTTGCACATTTGTGTTCACTGCAGCACTGTTCACAATAACTAAGTCAGGGAACCAAAGTAGGTATCTACTGATTGACAAATGAATTAAAATTTTCTAAAAAAGTATACATATACACAATGGAAAGTTTTTCAGCCATAAACAAGAACAAAGTTATGTCACTTGTAAGAACTGGAAATAATCATATTAAACATATTTTGTCTCTCGGTTTGGGACCTAGATTTTACATAACTACATAAAGTCATATGTGTACCTGGTATAAAGTACAACTGAAACTGTGTTGAGGGAAAAGGGAAATTTACAGGAAGGGGTGGGGATAGGAAAAGGAAGGAGACTAGGTATGGGGGGATATCCACTGGACCAAAGTATGAAAAGTTTTTGAAAAACTCACTGGATCATAAAAGGGGAGACAACAAAGAGCACACTGGTAAGAAAGTAATCAGAAGTGAGACAAGAGAGGGTAAGGGGGGAAAATATGATCAAATTAGATTAGACATGTGAAAATATCATATGAGACCCATTATATACAACTAATACAGACTAATAAAAAGACCAAAAAAAAGAAAATGGAATTCTAATGCTGATTGTTGTTGGGGGAAAAAAAGTTAGCCTTCAACAAGTTTAAGCCAATCTCAGTTCAGTTCTCTATCTCAAAACCCAGCAAGGCCCCTGGCCATTATCAGAAACCAGATTCTCTGAAGTGCACAATTTCACAGGCATTAGCTGTCATGCAGTTTCAATGTTCGCTTCTATTTCCAACATGAACAGCAGTTGGATTTGATCTGGTATGTTTCCCTCTGCCCAGTCATTTCAGGTGAAGAACACTCTGCTCCCACCAATCTAGCCTACAGAACACCCATCTCCCCATCTTGGTACTGCAACCCAACTCATTGAGAATTCCTGTCTCCCATCTCAGGCCAGCCTCCAGACCACTATCTATTCCCATCAATGGTCCTAAGGCAGGGCTGTTCAGGTCTAGCACAGTTTCCCAAATATCCAGAAGCAAGGCAGTTTCCACTTTCCCCAGGCATTTTGATCAACGGGTTTTCTACCTACATTAGGCGATCTGCGTCCCCTCAGGAGCTTCAGCATCCTTGTGAATGACGGTTCTGTCTCGTATCTGCTTGCAGACCTTCTGTTCAGCTTCACACCAACCTCAGTTCCGGAGGGCTTTGCTTATTGGCAGCAGGGTCACAACTAGGTCCTCATCTGCACCCAGAATGTGTTTGCTTTGTCTCCAAAGTCTTCAGCTCTTAGCCTGACCTTTCCAACTATCTCCCTTGCTCTCTCAACCTAGAATTTCTTCTTCTGTGTCCACTGGTTACTTAGTAACCCCCTGTTTTCCTGGTCTATCAACTTTCTTTAGCAATATTTGTCTCCCTGGCCACTCTGTTCTTTGAGGTTGTTCATTTCATTTGTATTCATATCTACACCAGAAGTCGTTCCTCCTTTTCCCTGTCCCCAGACCTGATGGCCTTTGTTTACCAAGGCCGAGGTGGAGCCAAATCTCAGTTTTTATTTGTTTCCACTCCCAATGACATGAGCATGGCTACTGGAAGTAATTTAATCATGCCCATCAGTTTCAATACAAACTCACCATATCTGATTACAGCTTATCTGCCAATAATGTCTGGTAAAACTTCTACTCATGCCTGCCTCTCAGTGACTGTTCCAAATCTTTCCTATCCCTCCAAGCCTTAGATCCCACAATGTCCTCTTGTTAAGTAATTTCTCCTCCTATCTACCAAAACAATAAAAACCTACTACCATTCACAGAACTTACATTCTTTTTATTTCAGAGTTTTCCACATCATCTCATTCATTTCTTTTCAGTTCCTGTCTTAGAGCAAATGTGCACACTTCATTCTCAAGCTAGTCTGACATGATGGCACACTGTCATCTTCTCTCTCAGGTTCTCTTATTTTCTATTCTCAAAAGATGTGTCAACATATCTATAACCATATCACTCAAAGGGTGAGTGAGAGGGAACCCAGACTGAGCTACAGTGACCCTGCAGACCTCCTCTACTGAGAGACAGACAGAGAGAGAGAGAGGAGAGAGAGAGAGAGAGAGAGAGAGAGAGAGAGAGAGAGAGAGAGAGAGAGAGAGAGAGAGAGAGAGAGAGAGAGAAGAGAGCACACAATGCTTCCAGAATTTTGTGCTTTCAGAATTCTGAAAAACACCACTTTGACTGACCTTCCCACCTCTGCCCTTCCCTTCCAGACACCCTTATACAACTTGGTGAATATCAGTTACCTGGGCAGGTAACCAGTAGTCTTAGTGGTGTCCCTTGATCTTCCTCTAACTAGTAACTGAGATAGACACTCATTCACTGGGACCTAGCCACTCCCTCACCTTTGTGCTGCCTTGGAAGGAGTTCCCACCAAGCTCTGTGCTAGTCTGGGATAGGACATGCACTCTGACCGGCATTTAATCTTGTCTTCACCATCAGCTCTCATTCCTTGGGCTATAAACATGATCAAATTTCTGACATTCTAAAGAAGCCTCTGAACTCCCCTGCCCCTAAAGTTACCAGCACCAGCTCTCCTGTCTCTGCATAAGTAAATGTATGCTGTCTGCCTGCAGCCTGCCTCATGCCTTCACCTAAGCAGGAGGTACAAACAGTCTTAATTCTGGGATTCAATGTCTAAGATTCAGTCACGGCTTATTCTTTTTACAGACTCCACAGCATCAATTCAGCCTAAGTGCCTGTCTACCCCCTTGTCTTCCCTATACTGTGTGTCCCTAACCATTCAGTTTGCTCTCCCATCTCCTCTGATGGCTGCCTTTTCTCTGTCTACTTTAAGGAAAATGACCTTTCGTCCCTGCTGGCTGTCACTCCAGCTGTCCAGTCATCTCTGGATGTACCCTGCCTGTCTGGAGCTGTAAGAAACCTGCCCAGGCTTCCTGACCTACAGGGTGAGACCCCACTGGGCACTGTGTAGAGTCCTGCAGCTATGCATGATGGAGGGGGAGAGACAGCAGCAGGCTGAGGGTAAGGTAAGAAGGTTTACCAAGCAACACTGTGCTTCCTGCTCCTAACTGTTTTAAGGTTGCCTGCAATTTAAAGGGAAGAGGGCAAGGAGGAGGAGGGGCATGGAAGGCTTGCTTCACTGACTGTGAAACTGGGTAAGGATGTTTTTTGGGGGGGGGAGTGAACAAAATTATCACTTGTCCCTCTCTTGAAGCACAAGGAACATATTGTCTCTCAGAAATGACAGAGAATTTACATTTCAGAACAACCGGCCATTTCCTTTTTCCAAGGCTCAGATCCTGAGGAGCCGATAAAAAAAAAAATCTGCCTTTCAACTCATTCTCTCCTTAAAGGGCCACATCTTGAAGCAATTACCTCCATCTTTAAGAGTGGAACATGACCCAGGGAATTACTGACCAATAACAGGGGACTGCAGACTGCCTGGCAACCTGAAACCAGAAAGGAAGAATGGGCTGTGGAGAGACAAGAGAGCAAAATGTTGTCTCTTTGCCCTTTCATGTCAAAGGCTCCGGCCTTGCCAGGGAGCCAGGCTCATGAGGAACACTGCAGAAAAGAAAGGGGTTTTCCCCACCCTACTCTGGTTCCATTCCAGCCTCATTTCCCACTGACTGAGTCTCTTTGAACCCACAGCCTCACCTGCAACATGGGTTGATGTACCATTCTGCAGTAATGCCTAGACATACAACATCAAATTAAGATGAAGAAATGAGGTATTTGTAACTTAAAATCTCCAGACAATATCTAAATGCCCATTTTTCTCACTCATGACTTGCTGCCTTGTCTCACTTCCTCAGACAGATCTATGTGCGTGTCAGATCACATGTGGGGTTCTGTTTAGTACTGTTTTTGATTTAAAAAAGAAAAACATTTCTTAGCATGTTGCAGGGCCTGTGCCCACGCCTTACAACCTTTGCACAGTGTCTTCAGGTACACTGGCCACTTATATGACCATCTTTTTGTAACAAAACTTGAATAATTGAACACAACTTCTTGCATGTTTACAACCTCCATGGGTGTAGCCTTTGGCTTTGTCATGAGGTCTGGATACTTCCTGTTTCTCCCTGGAGCTTTCTAACTCAATAGGACTTCCTTTCACTGGCACAGCCTTCTCCTTCACCTCCAGGCTGCCTTGGAAGAAGTTCCCACCAAGCTCTGAGCTCATCAAGGATAGGACCAGCATTTACTGGTAGAACAGTGTTCTAATCGGCATTTGCTCCATCCCTCATCATCAAGTTATTCTCCTATGAGGAAAGAGCAGAGATGGACAATTTAGAATCCAGGCTGTCATCCGTACTCTTTGCAAGAAAGCAAAGCAGAGGGTCAGAGCTCAGGGGCAGTAGTGCTTTCCTAGCATGGATGAGGCCCAGTGTCAATAATAATAACAACAACAATACTGAATTTTAAAAAGTAAAAACAGATTTATTGACCTTCCCAGATCAACATCCAGGCTCACTGACTCCCAGTCACTCTATACCTCAGTCAGTGTCACATAAACGCTGGGGCTCCAGTTCAGGCAGGAAACTAACAATGTCCCCTATTTCTCAGGGAAGGGTGGTGGTTTCACAAAGTCAGGACATTTGCACCCTTCCTTCCTTCCCAAGGTATCTAGGTGGACCTGGCCCTGAGTCAGTTCTGTCTACTTCTAGTTTATTTAATACCAAGACAGGTTTCTTTGTGTTTTCTGGGAGACTGAATGAATTCATGGTCAGTTTTGCCAGCTGGCAGGTGGGAGATAAGCAGTGAACAGGGGCCGGGCTGGGCAAGTCTGAGGAGGCTTGCCTCATGAGTTGGGTGAGAGGCTAACTTCTTCCTTTTAGGATCTCGGAAGGAGTCTGACATTGGTACACTAGCTGTGGGAAAAGACAGCTCAGTGGGACTGCTGTAGCTAAACAGTCTCTGTAGCGGTTTAAAAGAATGACATTCCCTATCCCTACCCCTGCTCTGGGCACATATTTTAAATGCTTGGTCCCCAGTTGTTCGAAATGAGAAGGACTAAGGTGTGATCTTGTTGGGAGAACTTTGCCACTTGGGACAGGGTTTTGAAGTTTTAAAAATGCACACTGTTCCTACTTAGCTCTCTCTGCCTCAAGCCTGTACAGCAGGATGTAAGCTCTCAGACACTGCTCCAACACTGCCTGCCCATTGCTGTGTCCCCAGCCATGACGACCATAGACCTCACCCCTCTGGAAACATAAACTCCAATAAGCTCTTTACTGAATTGCCTTGGTCACGCTGCCTTATCACAGCAGCAGAAAAATGAAAAAAAGACAGTCTCCCGGTGATATATAGCCTCTCTCTCTGTGTGTGTGTGTGTGTGTGTGTTGGTGGGGGCAGGGAAGAGGTGTCCAGAGAATACACTGTCGGCGAGAGGTCTCTAGGCATGACCTATAGTTCACACAGGACATTTCAAAATTTGAAATGTCAACTTTTAGATATCTTTAATTTTTACCTCTGTATAAAACAACAAACTAGACTGTCTTGTATCACTGGGTCCACAAGGCAGTAAGTTAGCACCGAGTAACAGTTGTTACCTTTAGACAGGGTGCATTAGTGTACACTCTTATCTGGACCAGCACATCCAGAGGAAGTGCTAGGTTCCAGGCAGACAGATGGCCCTACTGGAGATAAGGAAAAACCTCATTCAGAGCAATGGGTCAAGTCTGGCTGGATAGGAATGGCTGTCTAGGCAGTCAGAAAGAAACATTTGTGTCCATTCTCTACCTCTAGGTCATGAGTCATTCTTGTTCTAACCACCAGAAGCCAAGAGCCCCGCAGCCAAGGATATCTCAGCCAAACTGGGTATGTCTCTACCTGCCCCCAGTCGTAGGATATACACATACTCCAGGCTGTGAACAACATTGCATCAGCACTGTGGTACAAGAACCGAGGGTCTTCATAAACAGCATTGAGCAGATTGCAGGATAGCAGCAGCACTGAACTTGAGATCCAGAGTTGGAACCACCAAGTCCAACAAACATCTAGAAAGAGCTGAGGCTCAAATGCATCCCACAGTTTGAACATGTACTCTTTATGAAATGCTACTCTTCAAAGATTGAGCAGCCTTACTGAAAGCTATAGACACAGATCTTGGTCAGGTTCTAGAAGGGACAAATGCTGTTATCCTTACTCCAAATTGTAGCAGGTGATGAATGACATCACCTCTATTGCATAACAAACCAATGACTGTTATCTCACTCATAGCACATGGGGATGGTTTAGAATAAATAGGATATAAAAGTTAAGACTTTTAAAAAGTTCAAAACACTTTCGGTGTGACAATGCTGACAGATAAGCCAGCCTCTGCCCATGCAGTGCTGGCCTCCTCCATCAGGCTCCTTTATAGACAGAAGCACTGCCACAGTGGGAAGGAGGGCAGTTCAGAGCAGAGTCCACAGTCAGGCACACAACTTCAGCACTACAATGCAGCCATTCTCTAACCTCTGAAGATGTGGCACCTAGCCAGGTCCCATCTTCCTGCAACACCAGCCCTGTGACTTTTTTCTCATGCATTCACTCTCATGTTCAACTTTTCACGTCTCTTTTTGAGCCATATACAATAGGCTATCATCTTCCTTCCTTATCCTCCCCCATCAAAACCTCAGGCTAAAACCTCAAGCCAGCTGTGTTTCATGCAAGATTTTTTCCCCCATCAGATTAATTTCTTTTCAGATATTCAAAAGACAGATTCATTTTTTCTTCTGTTAAAGACCTTCCATTATTAACCATAATTTCTCAGGAAAAATTATAAGAAAAATGGTATATAATCCAAACAGAATCAAACTGAGCCAAGAATAGTGTAATTTATTAATCAGGAGTGAAAATACAGAAAATTATTACAACGTACAAGCAGCTGCAACTAGATTTTATAAAGACATGTCCACTGGGATACTCATTTACCTTTTCTCCCCTAAATTTTCCAAATGCACCCAAACAAAACTAACGTGCCCCAAAACTATGACATTTATGCTAAGACCAACAGTAGAATTAAAGAAGAAGAAGAAAAAAAGTGGAGCTTTGCAAAAAGGATTATAATCAGTCATCTAAGTAAAGCCAATCATTTTAAGGGAACAGCTTTTGTTCTTTGCACATAGGTTGAGCCACTTCCCTATGTCAGGTTTTGAATCAACAGCTACAAAGCACACATACACAAGCTTCCAGTGTGCTATAATTTTCAAAATAGACAAAAATGCAAGGCTGACTTAAGCAAAGGAAATCTGCAAATAGATTGAATCAAAAGTCTCATGATGTGCTCAGCAGACTTTAAAGACTCACAGACAACTCAGCACCCCTCTGTGGGCCCCACATCACCTCTGACAATGATATCACTATTTGGGGGATGAAGAATGGCTAATTCAATTATGATATTTCTACTTAAAAGAACTGTAAGTGGCTACATGGCTATATTTTTCAAACGGAAAGAGTCACCACCTCATATTTAGGCATACAGACTCTAAGGACTAGGCTGTTCCTCTGTGGGACTGGAGCTTTGCAAATCATGTGTACACACACTGGGGCCAGGAAAAGGACATAAGGAGAGGACTCTATTTACAAAGTAAGGAAGCAGCTAACTATTGCTTTCCTTTTTGATGCTGATAAATTACAGTAAGATGGCATTTGTGTGATAGTTCTTAATCAGAAGCAACTACAGAGGAGTGATGGGAGTAAGGGGTGGGGGAAGAGGGAGAAAATAAGCTGACAAGTTGACAAGTCCAAATGCCACCCCTGACAGATGGCAGCTTCTATGATAAGACGAGGTGACATGGCCAGCAGAAAGAAAGTGCTCCTGGGACTCTGTCTAACCAGCTCAACAAGTTATTCTCCATTGGGCAGCCCCACCTTCAATGTTCAGGTTGGTTTCACCTGCTGTCTAAACATTGCACAGTACATAGCCAACCCCACCTCCAGGCATCATGGGAGAGTAAGTAGGAGCCCATAAAGAGGCATTTAACACCACAGCTGCTTCAGGCCCAAAGCCCTCTAACTCCACCTGCCCGTACCTGCTGAAGCATCTCTTCGGCAGCATTGAGTTTCACCTGGTGTCCTTCCAGACACACTTCAAGGTCCCGAATCTTCTCTCCTTGGGCTTCCACTTGGTCTGTGAGGATGCTCACCTGTTATGGAGCATAAACAACAGTAGAGGATCTGGACTGTGTATGAGGCAGGGAAGTCCCCACTATGGGGTGGGTGAACTGTGATAGCAGTCTACCGAGATTCACCTGACAGAAGGCCTCTCTTTTGGGTGAGTGAGGTTGAGGAAGTGCCCTGGAGAAAGGCAACTCCAATTAAAATCTCACCTTACCAGGGAATTTTAGCCACTTCCTCAATGACGTTGGTCACATTTCTTGCTCTTGACAGACTCGAAAGGAAAGCACCTACCCAAGAGTCATGAGGGCTGCCTCTGGGCTGGACTCCTGCTCCTTATCCCTCTAGTAGGGCAGCCTGACTTCAAGGCATATCTCAGCTCTTGCCAGGGCTCTGCCACCTCATGGGGAAGAGCTGTCCAAACCTTTATGGAAACCAACCAATGACCTTACCTCTCTCATTCAGGTGTGGAGACTACTCACCTATCAAGCCAGTGTTTGGAAGTAATTAAGGAATGTGGGACGTAAAGGGCATGTATTAGCACTGACAAACTTGGCTCCAGAAAGGTTTCTATGCTTTACAGGTCAAAACATGACTCCAAATCATACAAACACCACAGCCACATGCACACACACGTGGCAGAAAGAAGTTTCCCCCCCTGAGGAAAACCTGAAAAAGTCTATGAAAATATTAAGAAAAATACATTTACATAAATTCACTTTAATTATGCCCTATATATATATACCGTAACTGTTTTAATAGCTCCTCTATATGCCGACTGACTCCTAGGATCCTTTCTGTTTTATTTATTATGAGACAATTCCATACAGAAAGATGAAGGTCATGGGTGACCTTCAAAAACTGAGGAAATCAATGAACAATAAATTTGTATCTTTTTTCGTTGAAGATACGGTCCTTTATATTTAGGTTATTCTAGTTAATTTCCTATTCTGTAATGATTAATGAAGCCTGAAAAAAGTTAATCTAAATTCATTTATGAGTGTTTAAATGAATTTTATGAATTAGAAAATTCCCATTCTCGAAGGCACACATTTAAATGAGCCTGTCGACTTTATACATTGTACTTCTAGACTCAAATAATGAGTGAATGACTGAAACACTTGAAGTTGATGAAGTTTGTGTGCATTGGGTGTGCTGACATTCCAATAATCCAAAGATGGGCTCATTCCATTGACTAGGCCCATTTAAACAACATTTGTGTGTTTGTTTTACTGTTAATGTTTTTTTAATTTTATGTGTATGTGTATGCCTACATGCATGTGTGTGCAGTACCCTGGGAACTGTGTCAGATACCCTCGGAACTGTGGCTACTGTACTACCCTGGCTATTGTGGGTGCTGGGACTCAAACACAGGTCCTCTGAAAGAACTGTCAGTGCTCTGAACTGCTGAGTTATGTCTCTAGTCCCGTTGTTTTGTTTGGTTGTGATCCTTGTTGTTGAACACCCTTAGCAGCACTGGTCTTTTCCGATAGTAACTCCACTTTCAAAAGAGTGAGATTCTGGAGAATGATTTCCAGGGATTAGGGATTTCTGTTTGGGAAGGTATTTTATGTTTGGTCTCAATACAAAGAATAAAATTTATAAAGCTGCACCATACTTAAGGAGCAGCTGGTGGGTTGTGGAGTAGTACAGTCACAGGTCAGCTGTACAGAAGAACGAAGACATGGGGCTGCAGGGGGTCTTCTGCTCAGGTCACCTCTACTGTGAGTCAGGAGGTATAGAAACTGGCCCTAAGGATTTTAGGATTCCATCTTGATTCTTTAATAACTTTGAGCCCTATATTAAACATAAATTTAGTACAGAGGGGACTGAAATGAATCTTGTTCTTCTACAAATAGATGCAGGAAAACTTATTCTGAGCCAAGGGCTCCAATTCATTCAGTCTGACTCAACTGCAGGAGTTACACAAGAGGCTGTGCCCTGCTAACAATCTCCAAACTAGCTCCACAGGCCACTACTGAACAGGGCAGAATTGAGAATGGAAGAGCTCCTGATGATGTGCCCACAGCTCCTAGCAGAAGAGAAACCATGAGAGTCAGCTTTCACCTTTCTCAGTCAACCAGCTCTCTGATTGTGTTCTGATTGTTTAAACAGGGATTAGTCAAGAATTTGTAAAAACAGAAACGGCCCTGAAAGGGAGCATTAGTACATAGGCACTTCTTTATTAATTGTAATTTCCTCTAAATAGCAGTGTGTTGTTTCAATCATGGAGGATCCTAGTTCAAAAGTTTGTAAATTCACACTGCAAATTGCTACACAATTCTAACTTGGACTGTCTTTCATGGATCATGTCTTGGAGATGAAGTTTCAAATTGAACATCCCTCAAGGGACCTGAGCCATAAAAGCAGGCCCCTGCTACTGGCCCCCAATGGGGCTCTCCCCACTTCTTTTTAGGGACTTCAGTCACAACAGCCCTTTGCTGTTCTGTCCACACACCAAGGACACTCTACCTCTGTGGGTGGCTGGACTGACCAGCTCCTTTGCCTGGAATGCACACCTCCAGGTATCTGTGAGTCCCTCCCTAGCTTCCTCCTGCCAGGGAGCTCCAAAGTGCACATGCCTCATCTCCATTTATTTTTCTCCCTGGTATTTAGCACTACCTGAAATATTTAGGTATTGGTTCCAGTTTTTGCTTTCTCTCTCTCACCATTTTATTCACTGATACATTTACAGGATCTAAAACCAGTATCTGACAATTCATAATTCAATTATTTTATAATGATTAGTTATTTTAAAAGTCAATGAAGCAAATTAAAAAAATTAAACTAGTTTACAAAATTATTTTTGGAATGAGCTCAATCATTTCAAGGAGGTTAGAGAGGTACAACCAAAAGACAGACGTTACTTCATCTGCTTCTTGAAATTCCCAGAATTTCCACTTTCTAAAAGAATTGATTAATCTTATGATTATAAAATAAAACGAGATGGCTGGGAGTACAGGTATGCATCATTTCAGTGCACTGGGGAGAGAATCCAGGATTTTCACTCATATTAGGCAAGCATTCTAACAACTATATCCCCACTTCCATCACCAGACTTATTCATCTTTCTTCAAGCTTTTTAAGAAGCTGAAATTAGAACAGTAATCTCTATATTCTCCAAACTGTCACTTCATATGTGATGCAGAGCAGACCCTGAATACCCACTTGCTAAATATATTTGTTCATTTGAGGGATAATAGGGCAAAGAGCTCCTGTTGCAGTGTAGGCTCTCTGGAAGATCACCTAAGGTTCTATCCTACAAAGAAAGAAGGACTTTTGAAAGCCAGAGGCTGTTTTGGTACTTTTTTTTCTACAAGAAATTTCAAAAAGCTCAGCTCCTCTCATAGAGCAAGATAGCCAGCAAAAGCCTGGCCCATGTTACCAGAGCAGCCAAGTGATCTGTCTTGACCCAGCTTCAGACTCGTGGACCTGATTCCATTAGTATTCTCTCTGAGGCCTGTGTCACTCAAGGCTGTTTTATTAGTGACAGAGAATGCACTCATCTCCCTTAGACTTACAGGCTCCTGGCTGACTGGGCCCATTTTGCTCATTGCTAGCACCCAGTTTCAGCCTGCCCACAGGGTTTTTAGTGTGCAGATAGATGCTGGGCAGCACAAAATAAATAAATGGATTCACAGCCCAACACTTTCCAACAGAGAACTTCCCCTGGGCCTCCCTTTCCTGGGGAAGCTATGGAGCAAGAGGGACTCACCTGTAGTATGAGGGACTCTTTATCTCCTTCTAGCCGAGCCAGGCGTTCCTGGTAGGTTTCATTACTAGCAGCAGTGTGGTGATTTACCTGGGACTGAACGGGGGGAAAAGAATACACTTAAAGGGCTAGAAAAACACTGCCCACTTCCAAATGCAGCACACAGCATGTGTGCTTTGTAAGGACAGTTTCTGTGATGCTGTGTGCAAAGCCAATCCCAGAACAGGAGGCCTGATTTCAAGATAGCTCAGAGGACCAGACCACATGCCACTAAAAGGTGTGTCCTAGATGATGGTGAAACCACTCCTGATGACCTCACCCTTGGCTGCAAGGGCCTCCTTGGCGCTTCCAACCAACTAGCAGGGCTTGACCTGCTGGGCTGGGGCATGCTGGATCTGGTTCAGAAAGAGGCACAGCCCATGAAGGGTCTGCTTGGGTGGAGACTAGAGTAGCACCGCTTGCCAAGGATGTATGCAGGGGAAAGTGGGGCAACAATCTTGAATCCTCAACCTGCTTGGGGTCTGCAGATTCACTCTACCCTGAACATCACAGTCATACAGAGAACTGAGGAAGTCAACTGCAACGTCCACTCCAAACCTAGGCATGATCAGAGCATTGCCTGATGATAGCATGTCCCAGCAGTGCTTTAAGTAAGACCCAGAGGATCTCAAAGAGCGAAGTGAAACGGAGGGAAAAGAAATAAATGTAAAGTAACTAGAAACTAGAGAAAAGGAAAGATGGGCACAGATCGGTAAAGGATGTAGACTCCTACCCCTGAGCAGCTGCAGGAGCTATCATTTCACAGGGGTTGGCAGGGAGGGTGGAAGAGCTACTAATGGCACTCAGCTGGGCTGAATGAGGCCCATAAGCAGCTGTGCAGAGGGCTGCCTGTCTGTACAGTACATCTCATTGCTCAGTGTGAAAGCTGTTACCCTCATAATCTGGGCTGGTCTAGTGTCAGTGATCAATTCCTGAAGAAGGTGTTTATCACCAGAGAAAAGCACAATTGTGCAAATGGGCAGGTCAGAGAGGCCTGACTTATCATGAAGTTATCTCCCCACATTTCAATTTACAGCATGGGCTCTCTAACCTCTCTGTGTGAGGAAGAGCACCTCCTCCACCTTTCATCCCAGCCTAGAACAGCATGGGGCCTAAGCCTCACTAGAAAGAGAAACACAGGGTTTCTGCTGAAGGGACAGTAGTGGGCTGAGCCTGTGGCACTTCCCAGACAGCTGTGTCATGTACAGTTGGTGCATAGCACCTGGTGACACCATTGTCTTTCCTTTCAGTCCAGCTCAAGCCATCTCATCCACTGTTACAGTCTCTCTTTCATGCCACGGACAAAGGGCCTTCATAATCACAATGTCTTCTTTGTAGAAGTTCATTGTTGCTTGCGTAGCTAAAACTCTAGGTACTCCCACATGGCAGACTTTCCCTAGCATCCAGAGAACGGGTCACAATCAGCAGTTTTTTGTTTTGTTTTGTTTTTTTCTGAATTGGATAAGATGATAACTCTTATCAGCAGGACAAATTCTCCAGCTGAAGGACTCATTAAAGAGATTTTTCTGAAGACAGACAGAAAAGTTGCTAGTCACCCAAATGACAATGGATGTTTGATTCCACGGTCAAAACTGCCATATTTATAAATGACTCTACTATTCATCTGGAGAGTCACAACTTGTCCAACAGGAAGTGGATAAGAGAAGGCCAAGGGCTAAGGGGTAGATCTGGCCACAAGACTCCAGCAAGCTCCCATGGCCACGGTGCTATCCTCAGTTATTTATAGTCTGCCCCTACAGTAACTGCTACTATTTTATGTTCCCATTACAACATAATTTTTGTTTGTTTTGCGTAACACAGGGTTGCACCCTGGATCTCAGTCTGGCCTTTACCTCACCATGTAGCCCAAGCTGGCTCTAAACTCACTGCAATCCTTCCTTAGCCTCCCAAGTACTGGGATCACAGACATGTACCGCCATGCTCAGCTGTTAACATCTATTTTAAATACAAGCCTAACTTGTATACAGCAGTAAGGTTCAGTCACCCCTGACAGTTTGCAACACTCTACAAAGTCAGAATGGCTCTGACTGGGAGAGCAGTGATAATTTATAAGCTTTTCTTTTCCCACAGCTCTCTGCAGAGGCAATATTTAGACACTTGCCACAAATATAAGGTGGCTGCTATCTCTTTGGCTGAATCTAACATCTGCTCTCTCTAAACCCACCAATTAAGGCTTCCCATGGGATACCAGTTTGCATGATGCTCATATCCTGCCAAATTCTCTCTGCTTTTGTTCCAGGATCTTCCTGTGATTCCCCTACATGTGCCTCATAGCCCCATGTCCGTAAACAAAAAAGGCTCTTATCCTCCCACAATGGCTACCACTGATGCCCTGCTTGAATTCTGACCCCTGACAGTGAGAGCCCTAGGAAATCCAGGCAGGTGGCACTCATACAAGTGGTTCTTGCATAAATACTCTTCTGTCTGGGCCTCTGGTGGTTTCTGGGAACAGTATCTACTAGCTGAGTTGATAATAAAAGTCATTCAAAAACCAGTTCCTCATTATAATACAAGGCCTACCTGTACAGGCACCCACTGCAGCAACCATTTGTGCTAACTGGTCCAAGAGACATTCAGTTAGTACAGAAAATACCTGTCCAAGAGTTCACAGCACACAGAAGGAATCACTGAAGGCACAGGCTCCATTCTAGCAGCCAGGAGAAGCAAAGGAACACAATGTGTTAAAAAAAAAAAAGCTGTACATATAGGAGGCTGGGAGGTTCAGTAAGGAGGATTATATGAGGGCAGCCTGGGCTACACAGTGAGATCCCAACAGATAGGTCAGAAAATTAAGCTGACTACCTAAGAGAAATCTATCTATTTCTGGGCAAGAAATGAATTGCTCTTGTTTTCACAGAGAGACTTTGTGTAATGGGATAAACCACGTCTGTGATGATACTTTAAACAGAGCTTGGTAAAACTCATTGCTTCTCTGAGATGCTTACAAAATAGACGAAGGATAACATACACAGCAAAGGTCACAGCAGCTCTGTGAGATCAGCACAGTATCATTCAAGCACAGTACCCTCAGCATACAGCACACATTTACACAGCCATTCAACAGAAGCTGGGCGCTCACTTTTCACAGAGTCATTCATCTATTTCTTTCTAAGAAATGAATGCTATTTTTATTCCCATTTTACAGATAAAGGACTATGGAGCAAGTAGATCATACATTCAAATTACTATGTAGTAAATTAGTATGCTTCCATTGTTTGGGCTTAGTTTGGGGCTAGCTCAACTACAAAATTTGGTTTTTGTATTGTTTTATTGACTGTGACTATTCTCACAGTTGGAAAATATCTCTAGGGGAGTAGTTAAACAAAAGATGGCTCATCCATAATATGGACCACTTACTTGCAGTATTTAAAACATATGGCTCATATTTATGTCTACCATAAAAATACAAGATGGGTAATAAACAAAGCAAGATACAAAAGTGGCCCATGGCATGATGAAGCAATGCAACACAATTCCACAGCTATTTACATATGTGTGGAAAAACAGAAAAACTTCCAAAAGGTTGCCTCACAGCCTTCTGGGAAAGTGGTAAGTAAAGCTGCAGAAGGGCAGGGACGAGACGAAGGCCAGTGGAAGTTCAGCCCTAACATCTGAATTTCAGGAAATACTTCTTAGACAAGATTGCTCAGGAAAAGCACCTGCTGCCCAGCCTGATGACCTGAGTTTGATCCTTGAGATTTACACAATGAAAGGCAAAACCCCTGGTTTTGAAAGTTGTCCTTTGCTCTCTATATGTACACTGGGTATATGGACACTAAATAGGTAGATAGATAAATGTAAATGGTAAAAATTGTTTTAATACTGTAAGTTAGGGTAGTTAGCTAAAAGAACTGGGGGACAGGAGCATATAATTTATATGAAACTTAGAACATGGAAGAACATTCCTATATCCCTTGCATTTCAACTAAGGAATGGTACAGTAAAACATACCTCTTTCACATCACAAATTTGGATTTGAACAAGGAGTAAAGGATCTCTAAAGATTCCTTGTATGTTTGTCATCAAGAACTTGTAAAGTTTCACTATCATAGTTAAAGACAAACTATATTTGTCCCTTTCTCCAAAGACAAGATAAAGGCTGAGACTCAGGGACACCATCCCTTAAAATTCAAATCTCAGGGGCTAGAGAGATGACTCTGTGGTTAAGGTATGCAGAGGACCCAGGTTCATTTCCCTGCATCAACATAGAAAGGCTTACTACCTCTTGTAACTGCAGATCTAGGAGATCTGACACACACACCCCTTTCTGGACTCCTCAGGAACCTTCACTCATGTGGTATACAAGGTTAAGTGTAGACACACATACACATAAAATTCAAAAATTTAAATCTTTTAAAAACGAAAAACCCTTCAAATCTCTTGGAGGCAAATTACAAAATAAGAACAAGAGCTGTTATCTTAACACCTTCCCTAAGCCTTAGGAGTCATGCTCTAAAGTCCCTGGGAACAGGAACAACACATTTCTTTGACTCTTAAAGGTCATCTCATTTTCTATAGGATTGGCTACCACCACCGGGACTGAACAGGCCTAACAAACACATAGGTTGAGTAATAGCCTAAGGGTGGGCTGTTTCTAAATGCCAGAATGACAGGTTTTATGAAGATGTGGTGCCATAGATAATATTTGGGGGGGGGGAGGATCTTGGGGTGTAACCTGTTAATCAGTCTCAGTTATTAGAAGAACAGTCAAGAGATAGAAGGAAGCCTACATGTAGACAAGAGGGATACAACTGTCTACCAAGATCCCAGCAGGAGTTGTATCTGCATAAAGAGAAGTTTGGATATATACAAGAAAATTGACCTAATAGACTACTGTTAAACACTTCACATTTGTCCCTGGATATCTAAGATGTTTACTCTTTAAAAAAAAACAATTTGCTTAATTTATTTACTTCTTATTGGTCTGCATGTATGTGTATCTACCACATGTGTACCAGGTGCCCATAGAGGTAAGAAGAGGGTGTCAAGACCCCCTGGAACGGGAATTACATATAGTCATGAGCTGCCATGCAGGTTCTGGGAATCGAAACCAGGTCTTCTGCAGAAGTAAGTGCTCTTAACCACTGAGCCAACTCTCCAGCTTCCAAATGTTTACTCTGGATAAATTCCTCCTGCACAGAAAGCCTGAAGTTGAAGGCAGACTCAAGGAATAAAATCACTTCCCTCATTTTGTAGATACTTCACTTTTAGTTAGTGTTAACCCAGCAGGGGATACATAGTAGGTCTCCAAGAAGAAATGTTAGGCACTTTTGAAAACTTCCCCTTGTTGTTTTCCTAAGGAGAAGAAACGAAGAACGCTTGGATTAATTACTCTTGGCAGAATATCGTCAATTCTGCCTGAATGGAATCATCACTTGTCCAGAGTGGCCAAGATCATCACCTCTATCATAGCCATGAGTCCTGAGTCATAAAAGGAACACGCACCAAAGAAAAGGAAGAGAGGAAGCAAGCAAAACAGGAAAGAAAAAAGAGGCAACGATAAGAGAGAGGACAGACAAAGAAAGGGAAGGGAGGAAAGGAGAGACCCAGAGAGAGAGAGAGAGAGAGAGAGAGAGAGAGAGAGAGAGAGAGAGAGAGAATATCTTCCAAAAAACAAAAACAAAGACAAAACCAGGACACTGTCTATAAGCAGAGATATGTAGCCCTCTCTGGAGTTGGACTAGTTCAAACCAAATTTCTGTAATTTGTAACCAAAAGCCTTGCTCATGCATCTCTCAGCATGATCCCTGAAGTTTACTCCTCTGGAAATAGATTCATAGGAAAGAATTCCTGTAATTTGCATATAGTATTGAATTACAAAGGAATTCTGCCTTCCCTTGCTTGATTTGCTTGGGCTGGTAATTTTTAAAACCATGAAGTCAGTTCTAAACCCACTAGATTATCATATCAAGGGCTAATATGTGGCTCAGGGGTATACTGGGATTAAAGGGGCAGTGAGCCTCCTTTGTGTGAGGAACAGATGACTTTCTATCCACCACCTGTCTGACTCCAAGAAGGTGAAGACAGAGATGAATACAAGAATAAACTGACCCAGAGGCATGTACTAGGGTGGGGTGGTTAAAAAGAATGTAGACAAAAAACAGAAATAAACAGAAAGTGAAGTCCAAAAGATAAAGGTAAATAGAGAGACATACAGTGAGAGGTAAATAAGAATATAAGCCTACCTATTTAAAAGGCTATGTTGAAAGAACTTGTATGTCCTGCACAGCAGTACACATGGGCAGGTCTGGGAGCTGGGAGCCTCAGGTTCTCTGGGCCTAGTCAATTGTCCAACTGAACTGCAAGGCAGACGAACCCTAATATGTTCCTAGTGGCTTCCACATTCATTTATAGTTTCTACTGCCTCCTCCTCAGCTGTCAGAGAACAGGAAATTTTAGGAGCCAGGCTGCCATCTCAGGCAGGTCAGCTCATCTCAGACATCTGGTTCACTCAGTGGAAAAAAATAAAAAAAGAGAGAGACTGTCCACAGAGCAGCACTAGGTGGTCTACATACATAAAAACGTGTGGGAATAAAAGTACAGAATGTTTTTTAAAGAAGGATGCTTTCATAAGTCCTCAGCATTATAAACAGCCTTTGAATGTGCAAAAGAATATGGAAATCATTTAAATGGCTTTGTCTAAGCCCAGAGACCAAGGTTCAGTTAGAAGCAGTTAATTCCCACTCCTGAGAGCTTTAATTAACTCCCCCACTTTGTTCAAGAGAACAAGAGGCAGTATTTCTGATCAGGACATCTAAGAAGTATCTATAAAGATCTGTAAAAACAACCCACAGGAACAATAACCAAAATGTTTTCAGGCTCGAAAGGAAAATAAGAAAAGCCTAACTGACCACACAAAACAGGACTGGAGTCATGCCTTTGGCACACACAGAAGAAGACATGTTCACTTTTCCATTGCCTTGAAAAGTTGCCTGTGGTTTGAGTCAGATCTTCATGACCACAATTTTTCCCCTTTGCAAAACATTTTGCTGTGTACTCTAAGTACTCTGCACTACATACATGTTTATAATGAATAAAGTAAAAATGTTAATAGCCATAAAAGCTGAAATTTGAGGGGCTAGGAGATGGCTCAGTGGGCCTATTGGGTTTTCCATGAAAGGGTGATGACCTAGGTTCAAATATCCAGGACTTTAAAAAGCCAGGCAAGGCTGGGCATGTACCTATAATCCAAGGCAGGAGTAAAGTGGAGACAGGAGAACTGTTAGAACTTGCTGGTTGCCTAGCCAAAACCCTGTAAGTACCAGGTTCAGTGAGGAATGCCACCTAAAGGGAATATGATGGAGAACTGAGAGACAGCACGACATCTAACAATATCATCTTCTGGCCTCTAGGTGCACAGGCATAGATACTTCAAAATATATGAGTTTTATTTCTGTTCCAATCTAGATATTTGGCCAGGTAGATCACCCCTAGCAGCCTCTTCAAAGCTATCACCAACTACAGTGGCTCATCTGACTCCCTGCTGATTGCTTGTTTCTAGCCTGTCCTCTCCACTGGATCCTGACCAAGGGATAGCTAGCTATTTACAGCTCTTCATGGAGTTCTAGATGGCATCGGAATGCTTGATGCCTTGGCTGGGGTGAAACAGAACCCCAAAGATACCTGCCCAGTGTCTACTGGGAGAACACAGCCTTCACTGAAGACACACCCTGGTGTATTCTCAGGGATGCTGGGTGAGAGCAGTTCTGCATCACTTCTTGATGGACACATCCAGAAGATTACATCAATGCTGTACTTTACTGAGCTTAGTGACGTTGGTTCCAGATCAAATGGACCAAGGGAGAAGCCACAAATGGGGTGTCATTGGTTTGAAGGGAAACACTAAGGAGTATGTGAAAACCCTAAGACAGACACTCAACTATAGCTTTGGCCATTGTGTCACTTTCTGAGCCAAAGCTACTAATCTAAGGTTGTCGGAGTACATCTGTCCTCTTGTCTTGACATCAAATACCAAGGTCTTTAGGCTTAGCATGATGCAGTCCCATTTCCATCAGCACTTCCTATAAGTCCTGGATTCTAGCTCCAAGATCCTTGTTACAGAGCACAAGTTGTTCAAACTGGTCAGTTTGATGTTTCCTTACACCAAACCACTATACCTGTGAGTGAGATTTTGAGTAAACCACACTAGGCAATTTCTTGAAATATTTCTGTTTACTGTAACAAAGTCTTGATGTGTAATCCTAGGCTGGCCTTGAATTTATGATCTTCTGCCTCATCTTCCTGAGAGCTGGAATTATAAGCATGTACTACCATGCCTGATTCATTAGCCACTTAGATAACATGTGCTTTTAGATTAATGTGAAAGTAAAAGAAAAGAGTTAGTACTTCCAGGATGCCTAGACATGAGAGCATGTCAAATCCCGAAGACCGAGGGTTAGTGAGCAACAACACTAAGCACAGGGCTTCAGAATGTCAGAGACACTAAAACTACGGCTGATGCTCAAAAGCACTACTGCAATGGTTAATACCATCAACTTGACAGGGTCTAGAATTGCTCTGGGGCGAAATCTCTGTTTTCCAGACTGGGTTAACTGAAGTAGGAAGATCCACCCTAAATGTCAGGAACATCATTCCTTGGGCTGGAGTCCAAGGATGAATAAAAAGGAGAAAGAGGCTTCTTATGTGAGTTCTTGGAACTTGAACTCAAGAGTTCAAGTTTTCACTGAAAGACTAGTTACTCACTGAGCCATCTCCCCAGCCCCACAAATTCAGGCTTTTATGACTAGCTTTTATAACTAGTCATTGACAGCTATTGAAATTCTTATTGTAATCACAATAAACTGTATTCATCTTTCTTTGCTTCCTGACGCAATATGACTGGCTACCTCATTCTTCTACTACCATTCCTTCACTGCCACAATGATTGCACCCTCAAGATGGGAGCCAAGAGAACTCCTTCCATCCTTAAATTGCTTGTCACAGGTATTTTGTCACACAGAAAGTAAAGAAAGGTACCAAATACATTTCATGGAAGCCTTTAAAAACAGACCTTAGGGAATCCCTGCCTGGTACTGTAAACCTGCCTAACTCCCTATCGCTGGTGAGGCCATGGAACCTAGAAGAAAACCTACTACTGTCAATTTCCTTAACCAAAATAATTCCCAACTTCATCCTAAATACCTATTGTTTTATCCATAGATAAAAGAATAGCTCTCAGACTTATCAAAGAAACTTCTTTGTGTGGCAACCACAACTGTTCAAAAAGCAAAGAACAACTGACTGTGAGGTGCCTGAACTCAATTGATAATATCTACAACACAACCCCTACATCACCGAGGTAACCAAACAGTATAAGTACAGGCAGTGCCTGCACATAGGGAAACATCCCCTACATTCCTTGGTAGTTATAAACTCATTTTCTCCCAAGACAAGTTCTACTTTCTCTACTATCTTATCTTTGGCATACAGTTAAAGTGCAATATGAACATAGAATGAAAGCAGGCTACCATTAGTCCAGCAAAGGAGATCCTATCCTAACCTTGACCCAGTACCCTCCTCTATTTGGTTTCAATTACACACACTGGGAGGTCAAGTGTTGCTGGTGGAATTCTCATCCTCCAGTGATCTAAATATCCACCTTTAGGAAATTTAGCAGAGTCCACAAGTAATGGATTAAATAGCTTCTTGTTTAACCAACATTTGTGTCATCATATTTCACTCATGTATTTACTCAATGACTAAGATATTACTGAGCATCTTAACAAGTATAATAAATACATTCAGAGAAAGTTGTGTGTACAGCAAGGACATAGGAAAGAGATGAATAGATCCTTACCTTCAAAGGAAAGAATAGACTTTGTTGAGGAGGCCCCACTTACAGGATTAAGTGTGAAAGCTATAAGAGTTCTGGGAGAATGACAGCACCCTTGGAAATAGCCTTCCCAAGACATACTGGCCATGATAATCACTGTCCTTCAGATATTAAGAACTCCACAAGCAAAGGGTGGAGTGAGGCTCCGAGCTCATCTTCCTGGCAACATGCACTTGGAGAGAAACACATGTAATTTACCAAGATTGCGTCCCAAAGTTATAAACATGGCTCAGCTCTGGCTGCTGCTAAACATCCTTCATATGTGGCTGGATATGTAGGGAGCTTAAAGCACTGAGCTACAGAAGTGGTATTTGCACATTTGTGCCAACACTGTGTAAAAGGGGTGATGCTAAAAATCAGAAGGAGAGAAAGAAGAGGAGACTCTCTTGAATTTCCTCATCTTGCCAGTTCTAATAGGTGCAGTGACTCATTACTAAAAACACCATCAGAGATAGGGGGGCATCACTAAGTATTGGAGTCAGGATGGAATAAGCACTGTGTTTTTAGCTATCTGGAGGCACTATAGCTAATTGCCTAGTGCCTCTTAGATAGCTAAGCTTTTATAGGAAGGCCAGCAGCCCTACAAGATCCTCAAGTGGGTGACTATAGGGGGCTGGAGCATTAGGTCAGTCAGTAGTGTGTATACCTAGCATGCACATGGGCCTGGGTTTGATTCCCCAGTACTGCATAAATAGGGTGTAGTGGCACATACCTGTAATCTCAGCACTTGGGAAGTAGAGGCAAAATGACCAGAAGTTCAAAGTCATTCTCAGTAGTTCGTTTAGGACCAGCTTGGGCTTTATTGAGACTTTAAAAGGTAGGAATAAATTTGGGTTAAAAATGGATAGAAAATGTTGCTTAGGAAGTACATATAGCACGGACATTGCAGAAGGAAGTTTTAAAAATGAAAAAGGCAGTGTGTTTGGAAATGGAAGGAAGAAGAAAGTAGAGACAGTAAGTTTTTTACTCCTTCAAGAACCCTAATAGCAGAAGGTGAGTTTTAAGGCAACACAAAGATGCAAGTACATAGACAAAGATAGTTTTGCTTTGTTTTTTTCCCTGAGAACCAAAAAAACTGTTCTTCCAAGAGCAACAGATCAGACAGGGAGCTACTGAGAAAAGAAACAGAAGACTAGGAAGACCAGGATGAGCTCCAAATAGACACGAGGACAGCCTTGGCTAAGAGAGAAGGCCCTGGCTCCAAGACACAGAAGGAAGATCAGAAGTAATAGCTGTGAGCATGGTTATACTTTGAGAAGGGAAAGAAAGGTGAAAGACTGATCAAAGTTTGCCCCTCACCCTGTCCCCATTAAGTCAGTAATGACATCAGTTGACAAAAGAGCACATAAAGGAGCTACCACAGAGGGCAGGGCAGGTGTACAGAGCCGTGTCACAAGATGCCGCAGAGGTGCTGCCAGCCCATCAAATGAGCAATGCCTCTGCTGCTATGAGGGACCCACAAGCTACTTGACTAAAGACCCTGGGCAAAATGCTACTTGACAAGATTCCACAGGGTAGAAGGGCCAGTGGGCTCTCGTCAAGAAGCCAGTAGACAGAAGTAATGGGTGCAGTGGTCAGAGATGGCTAAACTCTAGCTCTCAAACTACATACTGGAGATCTTGGCAATCAGGCATGTTAGGTATGTTAGCTACAAACTGGCAGTGCCTGTAGCAAACTGTGACCAGCAGGAGCCCTTGAGAAACTGCACATTAGTGCCCGCTGCACAGGCTTGGAAAACTTACTCAGAATCAAGGTTGGGCATGTGGTTCTGCAGTCACCAAAGGCTGTCAAATGACGATGGTGATCATCCTGCAGCTAACACTTGCGACGTGCCTTCTAAGTTCTTTACATGTGCTGAACTAGTTGTTTCTAATTACAGTCAGAGAAGTGGAGTTCCAGGGAAGTTGTATACATTGTCTAGGCTCCCCAAAAGTGAGATAGATAGGAAGCAGGGAGTCTAGGTCTGTGGTCTGTGCTGTTAATGGGTAGAAGTGGCCTGTCACAGGAGCTGCTGGCTATGTCTTTAGTGGCCCATTACAGTCTAAATGAACAGAAAGTGAGGCAGGTAACTGTGTGTCTGTATGTTTTTGCAGTGTTTCTGACCCCAGTGGCCAGGCTACTCGATCAACCATTTGAGTTTGCAATGGCATAGAATAAGGTTTCAGGTTTACAGCTTAAATATAGTCACATTTTACTACAGAACTAAGGTAAACTGCATGGCACACTCAGGTGGCTCCATTTTGTAACTGACTGCAGAGTGGAAATTTTCTTACACACTGCAAGTGCTGAAGCCAGGCAGCAGTGTAAAGGTGCTCACACCACAATTTGAGTTCTCTTCCTGAGAAAATGAACTCCTAGCAGTGGGTTGGTCCCACCGACACTGCTGGGAGCAATCTTCAAGAGACTTCTTCATGGTTATGTGGGCTGGATCTACCGATCTCAGTGCAGGACACGGAGGAACTGTTGATGAGTCAGGGACCCAAACAGCTGAGGGAGATGGGGACCTCTGGGTACTTATAGCAGGAATTCCCTAGTGCTTAACCTTTGTCTATTCAAGGAATGAAGTGGAGGGTGAGCTTCTAGCAGTTTCTACTAAACAACCAGAGATAAGCTGAGCAGAGCCAGCAGTCAGTGGGCCTCTGGTTACATGTGCTGGGCCAGATTGTGGCCATCTCTTCTATGTCTTCCATTGGGTTGGTCGAGACCTTGATCTGGAACATGAGAAGGAGCCCAGAGCTAGAGGAATAAATGGCGTGGACATCTAGAAGACCAGTCCATCCTTGCCTACTCCTTTTTCACTTTCTCCTTCCTGCTCACAGCATGAGCAGTTAACCATAAGGTAGCTGAATGCTTCCCATACCCAAGTTGCACTGTGCTAAGCAATAGCCTTACTTGATCCTCAAAAAGACCTGTGTGTAGAAAACACTATTGAATGCTTCCTTATCTTCTAGGTAAAAACAAGTCCAGGCTTTTGAATAAATAGACCTAAGATCACATACCTGGTATGTGTGGCAAAGCCAGGATTTAAATCCAGATCTTACTGTAACTGTATGCCTATAGCACAGTACACAATACCCTATTCCCACTCAAAGGCCCCAAGTGATGTTTGTTTTCTATGCAGACACTTTTCTTCCAACCTGATACTCAGCAGCGCCTCAAAACAGATATCAAGACCCACAGCCAAACATTGGATGATGTGTAGAGCATCTTGTGGAAAAGTAGGAGGAAAGAGAAAAGGACCTGGAGGTGATAGGAGCTCCTAAAGAAGACCAACAGGGCCAACTAACCAGGGCTCAGTGGGGCTTGCTGAGACTGAAGCATCAACCAAGGACCACACATGAACTGGACCTAGGCCCCCTACAAAGATGCAGCAGATGGGCAGCTAAGGCCTCATGTGGGTCCTCTAGTAAAGGCAGTAGGGACTGAATAGAACACAGACTCACTTGCCAGCTTTTTGATCACTTTCCCCTGGCAAGACTGCCCTGCCAGGCCACAGGGACAGAGGACACACTCAGTCTGATACAACTTGATGTTCTGGGCTGGATGGGAAAGGGAGCTACCCTTTTCTGAGGAATAGGGGAGAGAGGAGGAGAGATGGAGGGTGGAAATGGGAAGGGAGGACGGATAGAGCTACAACAAGGATATAAAGTAAATGAAAAAAAATAACTTAAAAGGAAACGAAATAAATAAAAACAGAATATATATACTTGGGGACTACTAAAGCATGAAATGAAAACGGTAGGTTGAAAATGGGTTGGGACCAAAACCTGATGAAGCTCGAGAGGCTTCATTTCCTCTTCCAGACTGAAAGTGAGTCCCAGAGGCTCAGGGCCAGTGTCACACACAGCAGGAGCATCTTCTGGCTTGAGGAGATTAAACAACCTGACACAAGGATCCACGGTAAAGAAGAGAACCCATCCACAACAGAATATATTTTGACTGACACATCCAATACTCAATGTTTTATTTACTGTCGTTAAGGGCTCTTAAAATCCTAAAAGCAAAAGAAATGTATTTGCTATGGGTCCTGTAGGGGTTCTGAAGTTGTCACCTGGCACAAAGAGTTCATCAGCAAACTTTACGGGCACCAGAACTTACATCCTGTGTCTTGGAGCACACAGAACCTTCTCATTCTGCTGTGGGAAAGAATTGGCTCATAAAGAAATAAAGAATCTCTGTCTAAGGACCAGTCACAGCCTCCCTGCAGGGCTCTGGCTGTGGCTCCTAGTATCCCAGGCACACGGTGACTTGCAAGCCCTCTCAGCTAAAAGCTTTATTTTGGAAATGAGGACACAAGAACTAAGCAGTAAGTATGTTTCCTAAATTCCTTCATGATCTCTCTAGCATGGCTTTTTAAAAGCTGAGGATGGTGCCAACCTTTGCCAAAAGGTCTGGTAGTCTCAGCATGCTCTCTGGTGGCTAGGATGCCCTACTCCCTGCAAAGGTTTAACACAGACAGGATTTCTTTTCTCTTTCTTTCTTTTTTTTTTTTTTTTTTTACAGACCGGATTTCTGTCGCATTCAGAACCAATCATTTTCTGCTTATTTGGCAGAACTGAAGAAGGAACAGGACGAAGAGAAAGAGAAAAATGGTTCAAGACTAGACTGCTCAACCACTAAGATACCAGCAATCTCGTCGTCCTCAGCTTCTCCTGCGCTTTGCTAAATGAAGGCTGGCACTAGCTGACTCCTATCAGACATCTAACTCTCTAATCATGTCTCAGCTGCCTTACTTTCCCAACACAGCTCACCATATGACACTTCGCATTAACAGGGGTCCTCTTAAAATACAAGTTAGACCCCACGATGGAGCCCATGTTTCTTCTTCACTACAAACACATCATTATAAACCACTGTCACCCATTGCCCCTACAAGGTCTTCACTATTCTGTGTGATCTGGCATCCACCTGCTTCTACCCACCATGACTGAGTCCAGCAACAATAGCTTTCTCTGTCTTGAAACCACTTACACTCTCTTGCCTTTGCACATGTGCCACCCACTTTTGCTTTGGCCTGAAAAGTTTCTCATCCCATTTCCACCTGGCTTGTTACTATTGTTTCTTTAGGTCTCTGTAAAGGGCTATTTCCTCAAAGAGGGCTCCTAACCCTCTTCTTCAATCATCAACAGCCCTCCTGAACCTTCCTTAGTGCACACTTGTAATCCAACATTTATTTCCAGGGACTGTGTGACCTCCATTTCCCGCTAAGGTGGAGGAGGTTGGTTCAGCTTTGCTCACTGCTGTACACACAGTACCAGGAGCTCAGTATTTGCTAAGGAAACACTGCAGTTGCAAAGGGCACACACAAAAAAGCCAGCCAGCCCAGTGCCTGGGAGCTGGACAGGGAAGATCTGTTTGTCCCTTCCAAGCAGGACACTTCCTGTCCTTCTGCAGTTACAATGTCAAATCTCTTATCTGTCAGGTGCTCTTGCCCTCCCTCTCTCCCAAACACCCTAGAATTCAGCCTAGAATTCCTCAGTGTGAAATGAATGTGAACCCATCTTACCAGAGAACAATATAGAGTTCTGAGTACAATGCCACCTGGCCCCCAAGGTTCATTCATTTCTCACTCAAACTCTACACAAATGCCTATGCCCTGAAGAAATGGCACCAACAGCTTGCAAACAAAATCCTGGGCTTCAGAACACTGCAGAGAGAACTACTCCAGAGCCTTCCTCTGGAAACAGCTCACTGGGCTGCCAACAAATATACCCTCTGCTCCGGATAACACCGGGGCTGAGAATGAGTTAAGTGACTTCTGAATGCAGGCACTTAAGACAGCAGCAGCTTCCGCTCTGTGTTCTGAAGCCCAAAAGCACTGGGCAGAATTTTCTGCTCACAGTGTATGGGGATTCTGAATACTTAAGAGCCAAAGTTAAAATAACTGATCTTTCCTCACTCTGTTCTTGCCTTTCAATACAGAGGCTCATTCACTAGGCTGTCAGAGCAGAAACAAAGGCAGCTGCCTGTTTTCTCCCTTGGTGTCTATAATTAGATTCTCATGAAGAACTTTGCCACAACAGAGTTTGATGGACAAATACCTCCTCCTATTATATGCACGCACACACACACACTCACACACGTATATATACACACATGGCCAAAACACCCGAAGTGTCTCTCCCCTTACTCATCTCCAGAGAGATCCAGACAAAGCAGCTAGTCACTTACCCTCTTCAGCCACGAGAAATGCTTGTAAACATCAATGTCCTCATCCATGCTGGGTACCCATGTCAGCAGTTAAAAGAGTCCTTGGCTGAGAACAAGCCCTTTTTGCTGGCTGCAGCTCAAGCCCTCTCCTCCTCCCTGCCTCTTGCCCCCTCCCCCGCAGGAACAGCAAGCTGGGTTCTAGTTTCCCCACTTCTCTAGCCTGTGTCCTGTAGCCTTTCTTTCCCTGTACAGGGTCAGCTACAAGTTTCAGACTTGATGGTGCTGCCCCAGCGCCCTCCCACACCGCCCCCACAGACAGGCAGCACGGGACGGAGGCAGGCAGGCACACAGACACATGGATACACACACACACCAGGACTGACTTCAGAGTCCTTCAGAGCAATCAAACCTCATCAAAAAGGGCAGGCAAGAAGTTGTAAACACACATACACTTGAACTCATACACTCACACATGGGCAATGGGAACCTTCTCAGTGATAATACCAGTGCCTGCCAGAGGGAAACAGCCCGGAAGAAAATGCCTTGTCTGGCTTCCCCTTTCTGGAGTGGCTGGAACTCATTACCGAGAGCCCCCGATTTCCTGTCTCTGCTTCACTCTGCATTTACCCACAGGCTCCCAGCTGCTCTCAGTTTATTTGGGACTAGGGAGACAACTAAAAATAAGCATGACTCCCAGAGGAGCTCGCTGGTTCCCACACACAGATACAACAAAACACACATATACACATGCATGCACAAACACACTCCCCAAAGCCCACACCTACCCTTCTCACAGATGGACCATGGGCTGTGCCCCAACGAAAGCCTGGGTTTCCAAAAAGGACAGATTTAGAACCAGGTCTTGTTCCAGTTCTGGGCTCAAAGGTATGCCAGGCCTAGGTAGGCTGACTGCTGTCATTGGCACTACTGGCACTATTCACCAGAGACCGGTTGCTACAACCTCAAGACCTTTACTACTGGCTCCCTCAGGGTGTGCTGCTCTGGGCTGTGAGCCACCACTGTCAGAGTCCTCTAGGTCACATTCGACATCAGGGCTTACTGCTTCAGTCATGTCCCAGGACTGCCTCCTGGCTATCTTCACTTACATAGAACCTGCTTCACAAAGCAAGCGGGGTGATAGACAGGCTGACTTTCCATGAGACTTTGGGAGTGGCTCCAGGTAAGAAGGAGCCCTGGAAAGCCGGGAGGAGAAGGGGAACTGTGTGTTTTCCCACTGGTGGGTCACATGTTGGCTTCCCAGGGTACCCTCTAATACTCCCCAGATGCTGCCACACCACCTCTCCTCATAGTTTGACATCTCCTCTGAGATACTTTGAAAGCTCCCCCTAAAGCAGCTTTTCTCCCTTGCCCAACCCTTAATGTATGGCCTTTGGCTATGACTGATTATGAAAGTGATCTTTGATGTGGACACACTGGGAATGGTGGTTACATGCAATGGCTCTGTGCTCAGCTGTTTGTCATGAATGACTTGCAGACGCACATCTTGTGACTGGTGGGGCCTTCCTGTGTCTTTCCTGGAAATCCCAGCATAAAGGGAAGACTCCACTGGGTTTCAACTGCCCCCTCAACACAGCATCAATGTTCACCACAGCCCGCAAGTCAAGCCAAAAAAAACCAGGGCACAAATCAGGCTAGCAGCAAAGTCAGAGATCACGGAGGCCACGGAAGGAGGGCTCGGGCAGGCAGCTGGCATGAAGGGAGGAGTAAATTCCTGCAGACACACCCAGATCAGAGGGCAGAAGGAGAAAACAGCTCACTGCCCTGCCATGAGCTCTGGGTCCCTCCCCTCACCCTGGCCTAGTTCCAGTGTGATCTAAGACCCTCCATCCACACCCCAATGTTGTTTACCCCCACCCAGACCTCAGTATAGTATGTGAAGAGTGCAGGTGTAGGGAGGACCTTTAAAAAAATATTTTCTAGGATCTTAGGAAAGTCAAATGAAGAAACCCAGTAAGCAAACACTTCACACCAAGACAAAAGAAATGTACTTCCTGCCCTGAGTAGATAAAGAAGTCTCTTTCATGATAAGTAATAAAGGTATACAGAGGTTGGGGAGCTGATTTGGAGGCAGAATCCCACTCTCTGAGGATGAGGGAGACTCGTGCTTTCCACAGAGGGGCTTAGCACCTGCTTTTACTTCTGCTGGGAGACGAGGGGTCAAGAATGAAGCGATATCCACAAACTTACCCCGTGACAACTCTTCCTCAGCTCTGTCATGGCGTATCCCACTCCTCCCACTGCTGACTGGAGCTTCCCTTCAAAGACCGTAGGGATTTCCAGCCTATGACAAACAACGGCCGATGGTAGACAAGGCTTGACTGTGCCCAGTACAATTCTTGTGACACAGAAGATATTTAAGCACTCTCAGAATGAAAGAATGAGGCTCAACATCGTGAGACTAGCAAAGTCTGATATTCTAAGTGTTTAATGGCCTGTTTACCTAAAAGGGGTAAAAACAGGGCCAATATCATCTATTAACTCACTTTTGTGTATGATGGTCTAGGAGCAGGATGGAAAGGGAAGCAGAAAGAAAAGCAGAGGAGCTGAGCTGAATTCTTGGCACTTTTATGTGTCTGAAAACAGCAGTGCTTGCCTGAGTCTTTGATTGTTTCATTAAAAACACCAAAGCATGTTTTACTTATTGTACTTCAACCCCCAAATCCACAAAGAACTCTCCAAAGGATCTGGGACAGAGCATGAACATGTGGCTGGAAGACAGTGGAAGAAAGAAGTGAGGTACTTGAACGCAGGAACTTTAGGCACCTACAACCTCAGAAACCCCCAGGAACATAACTGTAGGTGAACCCAGTTGCACCACACCCAACCCAAAGGCCATCCTGGTCAGGGGTGCCTTCAGATAGGACTGCAAATATATTTATTATATATATATGTAAAAGAAATACACATACACACACAAAACCTTGACTCTCTATGGCTCTTTATGGGTCTAAAGCTAGTTTTCATCATATTATCAAGATGATCCAAAACATATACATACAATACCCCCCCCCCACACACACACACAAAGGAGAGCAACCTGGCTTCATCTGACCTAAGCTTGCATTTAGGTTGCTCTTGACAGTTCAGTGAGGAGAGGGGGCTGCACTTTATGTTTCTATTATACTGCTCCTTCAGGCTTGGTTATGGGGAGTCCTGGGACTCAAAAGGGCACACAAATAGGGGCACCACACTGACCTTGATAACCCAC
Organism: Pachyuromys duprasi; assembly: GCA_028658305.1. NCBI lineage: Eukaryota > Metazoa > Chordata > Mammalia > Rodentia > Muridae > Pachyuromys > Pachyuromys duprasi. Next base: position 78,092,111 of record CM053758.1, on the reverse strand, counting down.
AGGGCCTTCTGAGAATCATCTCATCTGTATCCACACTCAACTGTACCCACTCCTGGATCCTGAGGCAGCCAGCTAGGTGCTGAGAATGAGTGGCCAAGAAAGGGAAACATAGGTAGCAGGGCAGAGTAGTGGGCCTGGGATGGGGGAACTTGTGGCTCACTTTCACCATCACCCAGGGACCCTCTAGGGTTGTCACCTACCTGGCCAGCAATCTGAGAATGAATAATTGGCCCTTGACATCTCCATCCTGCCAGCTACCAGGAGTCAGTAGCACACTATAGGGCAAAACTATATACCAATCCACCATCTGTATCCCAGAGCCTTGGCCTTTGGAACATGGTAACACCTGTAAAGACACCCCCACCAATCCCATTAGTCAGACACAGGCTGTGCTCATGCAAACAGGGCCCTCTGCTGCTATCAGAGAGGAAGGAGAGGGGTGAGGGAAGTCCTGACTATGAGCTTACATCCTGTCCATCGTTACTCTCCATGAATGTCCCTAGAACATACAAGCTGGGAGCACACACCTACCCAATGGGTCAGGACAAGAGATGAATGCTAAAGTTCCTGACTGCTATTTGTAGCATGAAATTGGTCATAGCTAATATTAAACCAACAAGTGTGGCTGAGCTTTGGTAAACCATGTTTATAGATGATGAAATTTGATTTTTTTATTGTTTCTACTTCATGAAATATTCTTGTGATTTTTTTCTTCAGTTATTAAAATGTGAAAATCATTCTTAGCTGATCCAAGGGCATGACAAACAGGCAAGAAGCCAAACACAGGCCAGAGTTCACAAACTTGTAGGTTAGGACTAAGCTTCCCCTCCAATAATGAGTTGTCTGGGTAGGAGGGGCTTGTAGTGAAAATGCCAAGTCTGACCAGCAGGGTAGGACTGGAGCCTGGATTTAATTGCTGACAAGCTTCCAGGGAGATACTCACATGGATGGTCCCAGGACCATACCCGGAGTAATAAAAAATAAGAAATCTACTTCCAGAAGTTCCCCTAGAGAACTCAGGCCTGGGAGAATGCATTCTTGTGGCTGGCCTGCCAGCTGCAGCACTGCTGAAGGGGCAGAAGACTCTGGGCAGTATATCACAGGCCTTCCTTGCGGGCTGAGGGTAAGTGGATGTCGACATGCCTAGACCTCAAGTCATGCTAACCTGGCAACACCCCCTACCATGTCTCCTGGGCCTCAAGCAGGAAATTCAGAGGGAAAGATTTATTTGCCATTTCACCAGTGTTTGTACGTTCTTTGCCATTTATAAACACTGGTTCCTGGAGGCTAGCATAGTCTCTTTTGGTCAGGTCCTGAAGGGATCCAGATTGCTAGAATGTACTTGCTTGGGGGGGGGGGGGGCAATAAAAACTCATGGAGAAAAAAAGTAAAACTGTTAAATCTGCAGTAACCGAGAGTCCCTAAAATGTCGGTTGCAGTGCCAGGAAAATTGTGTTCATAATCCCCCAAGGCACAAGGAGTGTTTCTAGGGCAGGGCTGACAGATACCACATGGCCCAGGAAATGCCTTCTGGAATGTGGAGAGTCATTCTCCTGTGCCCCGCCAAAGGAAGAAGGGTCAAGGAACCTAGAGAGGCTTTCTTGCCATTAACAAGGGAAAGTCAAATCTGTGCTCCTCTAGGTCCAGAGCTCACAGGTCTCCTTCCCCAGCCCCACAATGGAGTCCCTGTCAGCTGTTTGTCCACTGGTTTCTAAAGAAAACGAGAAAGGACTCTTGTTTTTGGCTGACTGGGATGTAATGCTCAGCAGCCTCACAGGAAGAAGAAAAAACAAAAATTCAAACCATTTTCTCTTATAAAACCTACTACCTTATTCATGGTCCTTGGCCTTTTAGTCATTCTAGCTTTTGTCCCCGACTGGCACCTACTGGCTTCTCGAAGTACTGCACATGGATAAAGCACCACCTTGTACACAGAGGCAGACTGACCCCTACCAATTTCTGAGAGTTCACTCAACTGCACACTATATCCGCCTTTGGAGAGGTATGAACCACATACTGGAAATTAGCTCACTTATGCTGCACTTTTCTTGTTCTACAAAACTAAGTATCCTCCTACCTCTGTGTGTGTATAAACTGACAATCAGTCCAAGGCCTCCTGCAGTCTAAGTATGCACACTACTATTAAGCTGTAAGCCACTGAATGGCATCCCCATCTTCTCTTTTTTTAAAACCTGGAGGAGGCAAAGATTTCCCTACAAATCCCCTGCTAGTAGCTTTGTACAATTAAACTGTTCAATAAAAACATATCCAGATCTGCATTGGTGCTGCTGGAGAAATGAATCACACGGCAAAAGAAACCCAAGCTCGTATTTGTTTTGTTTTGGTTTGTTTTTAATAACCCATGAGGCAGCTTTTTCTCCTACTTTTCCTGAGTCAACTCTAGATTTCCAATGTGGAAAACAGATTTGCTTGCTTGGCTGAGTGAAGAATTGTACACTGAATGTGGCAACAGGGAAGTCTCAGGCTTTGTGTGAGGGGCTGCAACTGAAGGAGCCATCTCTGTGACAAGGTGGCTGAAGCTGATGCAGGCAAAGGCCAAGGTCCTTTCAAGGCTTTTCTCTTTCTTTGGTGGAAGACTAGCTCAAAAGCTGTGTGAGGGGCCTGCATTGACTAGCTAAGATTTCAGAGGTGCACATATACCTGGCAAGGGGCCTCCCAGAGTGACAGCAGAGGCTGCCCATGCAAGACAGATCTCTGCACAGTTCTTGAAATGCACACCTCAGCTGAGGCTCCCCAAATGGTTTCCACTTTGAAAACTAAGAAATATGGACTAATACCAAGGCTGGTGTTTCAAAGGAGGCCTGCTGCTCCAGTCTCAAGAATAAAACACTGAATAAAATGCTAATTCACGGGGGCTGGGGATTCAGCTCAGCTTGTGGAGTGTTTGCCTGGCACACAAAAAACCCTGGCATCCCCGCCCCTATATAACCCTAGAATAGTTACACAAGCTTAGAGCCCTAACACCTGAGAGGTAGAAGCATGATGATCAAAACTTTAAGCTAATTCACAGCTGTGTAGTGAGTTGAAGGTCTAGCTTGGACTACATGAAACCCTTCTTAATACATACAACACACACACATACACACACACACACATTAAAGGAGAGAGAGGGAGAGAGAGAGCTAGCTAGGCCAGATCTTCCAGATACTTAAACTAAGTGGATATTTCCAGTCGGAAACTGAGTCTGAGAGTACAGGAAACGATGGAGCACTGGCCTTTTAAACTCCTTCCTGCCTCCTAACCCCTTTGCCTTGGTTCAACTTGCTTTTACATTCTTAGGCTTGCTAACCTGGAGGCCCGCTGTATCACAAAGGAAAGCATGGGCTTCTGGGGTGGGGTTTGGGGGTGTGCATGTGCTCCAAAGAGAACTGCAGCTTCTTGGAGCAAGAATCTCTGCCAACCACTGGCCCACATCCTGCAATCCTGCCTTGACTTGCCCTTGCTTTGCTGTGGCTGGGCTCCCCTGCCCCTTCTCTGACTTTATCCTGAACTCTGACCAAGGATCTCCTTGGCCCGTATCCACAGCATCAAACAGCTGGATATACCAGCAGCTGGCAGATGAGGGGTGTATGTACCAGACTGTTAGAGAGACACCCACTGCTGCTCCATCTGGACTGCTGCTCTGGGGCCCCTAGCAGCTCTACACTAGCAAATGTATCTGCTTGTTGATAGTTTGCCTCTGGGTGGCTAACCTCTTTAGAAGGTTCTATACACAGCCAAGCTGACCACATGAACAAAACTACCCAGCCAACCAAGCAGGTATGGAAAAGTAGACACGTCCCTTGCAGACCACATGAAAGCCCTCTTGAGGCACAGCCAAAAGTCCCAGAAGCAGACCTAGTGGTGCCAAGCCATTCTTGCCTGTGATACATGTCAGGCCTTTACAAAACATCTCTCCTTTCTTGGCTTCTGGACTGTCTGCTGAGATTCAGGAGCTCTTATATCCCCACCTTCCAGAGGGGCATCAACTTGCACCTCACCATAACACAGAGAAAAGAAGTTACCCTATCTAGGAATCAGCTCAGGTGGCTCAGACCTGGGCAGAGGGTGGGAGGAGGCCTCCTGGCTGCACCCTCTGTGAATACCTACCTCAGCGTCACACTGTCAGCCAAACACAAAGGACGGCAGTCCTATCTCCTAAAGGAGACATTTCTGCCACCTGCAGGACAGGAGGAGCACCTCACCGAATCCTCCTTGCCAGCAGCCTTAGCATGCCTTGGACTCCAAGAAATTCTTTGTACAAAACCTTTTCTTTTTTACCATTGTATGTTTTTGGCTTCTTTGTCAAAAAACTAGTATCCGTAGGTGTATGGATTTGTTTCTGGGTCTTCTATTTGGTTCCATTGATCCACCATTCTGTTTCTATGCCAATACCATGCAGTTTTTATTACTATTTTTCTGCAGTACAACTTGAGATCAGGGATGGAGATACCTCCAGATGATCTGTTGTTGTACAGGTCTTTTTGGCAATTGTTTTTTTTTTTCCATATGAAGTAGAGAATTGTTCTTTCAAGGTCTGTAAAGAATTGTGTTGGTGTTTTGATGGGAATTGCATTGAATCTGTAGATTGCTTTTGGCATGATGGCCATTTTTACTATGTCAATCCTACCAATCCATGAGCATGGGAGATCTTTCCATCTTCTGATACCTTCTTCAATTTCTTTCTTCGAGGACTTAAAGTTTTTTTCAAACAGGTCTCTCACTTGCTTGGTTAGAATCATACCAAGGTACTTTATGTTATTAGTGGCTATTGTGAAAGATGTTGTTTCCCTAATTTCTTTCTCAGCCCTTTTGTCTTTGGTATACAGGAGGGCTTCTGATTTTTTTTTTTTTGAGTTAATTTTGAATCCAGCCACTTTGCTGAAGGTGTTTATCTGGACAGGAGCCTACAACAGAGGACCTCTGAAAGACTCTACCCAGCAGGGTGTAAAAGCAGATGCTAAGACTCATAACCAAACTTAGGGCAGAGTGCAGGGAATCTTATGAAAGAAGGAGAAGATAGTAAGACCTGAAGAGGAAAGGAGCTCCACAAGGAGAGCAACAGAACCAAAATATCTGGGCACAGGGGTCTTTTCTAAGACTGATACTCCAACCAAGGACCACTCATGGATATAACCTAGAAACCCTGCTCAGATGTAGCCCATGGCAGCTCAGTATACAAGTGGGTACCCTAGTAAGGGGAACAGGGACTGTCTTTGACATGAACTCAGTGGCTGTTTCTTTGACCACCCCCCTCCCTCAAGCAGGGAACAGCCTTGCTAGGCCACAGAGGAGGGCAATGCAGCCAGTCCTGATGGGACTTGAGAAGCTGGGGTCAGATGGAAGGGGAGGAGGACCTCCCCTATCAGTGGACTTGGAGAGGGGCATGGGAGGAGATGAGGGAAGGAGGGTGGGATTGGGAGGAAATATGGGAGGGGGCTACAGCTGATATACAAAGTGAACAAGCTGTAATTAATATTAAAACATTTTTAAAATCCTTGTCCATCAGCTTGCCATGAGCAGGCCCAGAACTCAGGCACAGACTCCAAGGAAATCTTAATGGCTTACCCCCTGTTTCACTAAGACCCTGGGGACAAACCCTGGGTCAGAGAGCCCTGCAAACGCCCTGTCAGGTCTGAAGGCCACTTCTCATCCTGGGTATTGTCAAAGAGTCTAGGCCTCACAGCTCTAGAAACTTACAGCTTAGCACTGATTAATCTTGAGCAGGTCTGTTGCTCTCTGAGGTAATCCTGGAAGATTCTGACCAAGACTCTTGCTGGCTATGATGCTGTAACTGTGCCTCAGTCCCAGAGAGACAGAAGGAACAAGCCCTATGTTTGCACACATCCAGCTGTCCACTCTGACACAGCAGGACCAGGAGCTCCCTCTCCATCTACTGTCCTATGCTAATCAGCATGCATTCCCCCACACCCAACGCTACATGCCCAGCAAGCCCCTTTATCTTAGGGACCCTATGGTGTCTAAAGAGCTAGCATCCCTGAGAACTGCAGTAGCAGGAAACCACACTTCCCATGATATAACCTTTCCTCTCTGGCCAGCAAGGGTCATCTGACACAAGGGTAGCTAATCTTCAGTTCTGTTGAAAAGTTTTACAATTAGACCAGGGAGACAGCTCAGTGGATGAAAGCAAATTCTGTATGTGCAAGCCTGACAGCCTGAGTTCAGATCCCCAGAACCCACCTAAAAGCCAGATGTGGGATGTATCTGTAATCATAGCTTGCCTATGGTGAGATGGGAGGCAGGAGAACAAAAGATTCCCTTATTAGCTCATAGGCCAGAGTGCCAGTGACCACCCCCCAAAAAATCCTGTCTTAGAAGCAAGGCAGAAGGTGAAAACCAACACCCAAGGTTAAGCCCCTGACCTCCACATACATGCTACTGTACGTACACACTCTCACACATAAACAGGCATACGCACATACCAAGAAACATTTTTTAAAGTTTTATATTTCTATTTCATTGGCATTTAATATTTTTGTGCACCTGCAGGATTTAGCACTAAACTTATTTAGCAGCTCAATGAGATTCTTTCTTTGCTTTGTGGATTTGAGGTTTTCCTTGGTACTTTTAATGGAGGAGCTTGCTGGGGATATAGCTCATTTGGTAAAGTGCTTTGCTAGTATGTAACAGGTCCTAGGTTCAAAACCAGCATCACCTAAAACTAGGTGCATGCCTATCCTAAGAACTTGTATCAAAAATAAAATATAAAAAGGACACTTAGAAATGACTAACAGGTTAACTAGGAAAATAAATAAACACACACAATACACACACACTCACACTCATATTTGCCATAAACATTTTGGGATGTCTTCCTAGGGGCCATTCTTTCCCTCTACTCTTCCTTTCTGAAAGCAGCTACCTTCTGCAAGCCAGGCCTCAGCTCACCTTGGACTACTTACTGAAGTCAAAGTAGGGTGGATTTCTCGTCTGCAATGCTTGGGACTGGCAGTATTTTAGTTGTTTTTTTTTTGTTGTTGTTGTTTTGCTTTTCTAAAAAAGATTTTATTATTATTAAATACACGGAATCTACTTGGAAAGCATACCCAATCAAAAGATATAAAATAAAATTTCAAAATTCTGAAATCCAAATGCTCCAGGTTTTAAATCTGAAACCTTTTATGTCTTGAGCAGGGGTACCCAACTTGCTCTTGGTCTAAATGCCCTATTATTCTTTTCTAGCCTCCTATAATGCTCCAGTAGCATCTTAGGCACTGGACCAATAGGAAAGGTGCTGGAGTGTCTCAGAAAAACACCTCCCTTATTAATTAAAAATAAATAAAAATGGACATATTAACCAAAAGAAACTGATCAACTATGGACAGAGCTGAAGAGCCATATGAAGACATGGTGCCTTAGATTCATTAGCCACTGAAATATACACCTGAGGAAACTCCAGCCTGAGGAAATTGTGGGAGCCGGAGCCTTTGAAGTCATCTAGAGCCAATGACTTTATATGGGCATGCCCAGCCTCCCCACACTTTTAGTGATCTAAACCCTGTTGACGCTGCTTTGTTGAGAGAAAGTACTCCAGCAGAGAGTGATGTTATGAGGCAGAGCTGAACTATGTCAACAACAACAACAGAAACAGAACAACAACAGAAAACAGCAACTCTGAGGTAAGTCTACAATAATGTGCCGTCTGTGTTGAGCAGGAGAAACAGGTCCATCCTGCTTGCTCTCCCAAACTGCTTCTCTCATTCCAACTCCAATCCTAATCTACCTAAACGTCTTTAAAAACAAAAACAAAACAACAACAAAAAAATCCAAACTGGTGTGATGGCACACGCCGTTAGTCCTAGCTTTCAGGAGACAGAGGCAGGAAGAATTCTATGAGTTCAAGGCCATTCTGGTCTACACAGCAAGTTCCAAGACAACCAGGGCTATATAGACCCTGTCTAAATAAGAAGTCTTAAAATAAAATCAAGTGGTGTCTCAGTGATTAAAGCAATGCTTTTTAAATTTTAATGAATCACTTCAAGATAGTTTAATACTTGAATGGAGGCAGACATCTTTTTACAAGCTCCTAGCCAAATGGAGAAAAATCTGTGTGGCAAATCTTTCACCACAAGGACCAATCTAAAGCACCCAGTGACCTGTCCACTGCTCTGAATTAGTGGCTGTACAGACAAGACCTAGTGTGGAATGTGTATAGAGCAGAGTGTAAACTGACTTTAGGTCAGCCAGACCTAAAAAGCAGACAGGCCATTTCTGCTCAGAATCAAACCTTAACATGCAGCTCTGGTTTCCTGTAATGTTTATGTGAACTTCTGACCCCAGGAAAGTACACCATTCATAGGTGGCTGATAGGCACAATTACTCTAAAAGATTTATGGATTCAATAGCTTTTAGAGGGATTGGTCTTAAGCAGTGGATTCTTGCTATCATTATAAATAATCAGCCACTAAAAATTGTGCAAACCTGAACACAAGGTGTTTCCCCAAGCACCATGTCAACTGCATTTGAACAAAAATTTTAATATATTCCCCCAAATATTTTAAAAGTTAGATCAATTTTTTTCATGCCACACATTAAAAACAGCGGTGAATTTGTATGAACTGTGACACAGAAGTCAAACCATGAACCTATTGGAGGAAGAAGCAGATACCTAGATATTTGCTGTGAGGTTAAGTCAGGTCTTTGTAGGGCAACAAGGAAGAGAACAGACCCTAACTGTTAAGAGTGATAAAGTTAACTACAATCTTCCAAAACCCTGTGACTTGAAAAGCATAGCACTTAGGAAATTAAGTGCCCAAATAAAATAAAAGGTCATTTCAATATAGTAACACCAAAATACCAACAGAAAAAAATGAGCACAAGATATAAACAGAGGGTAAAAACAGACCTGCCTAAGGGTTATGGTGGTATCCAGGCTGTGTGGAAAGAAAATTTCCAACTATTTTTGGGCTTAACTTTTTAGAGCCTCCATTTGAACATCTTACTTTGATAATTTAACTGTATTAGTAAAACAAGTCATATGTGATTATGTATATACGAGGAATTTTTTTCATGGAGGGTATGAGATGAAAAGCTTAGAAACTGTAGAGAATACTAATAAGCTAATAAAAGAACAGTTAGCCCTCACTAGAGAAAAAAATGTACAAAAACAGCAGTAAACCTTTTTCCCTTTAGAAACTGCTAAAGCCATTTTTTTTTTAAATCTCAGTGATTACATCTGCACTTAGGATAGCATGGGATAGACTTGCTTCAAACTCGGTCAATGAAAATTTAAAAAATGAAATTCTTCTGAAAAGAGATTTAGAAAAATGTGTCAAAGGCTTAAAGATATTAACATTTTTGGATTACAGCTGCCAGGTTTAACCAAATGCTCAGGGAATGACTGATCACTGTTATTCACTGCTTATCTAAAAACCAAGTTTAACTGGACATACTAGATTTTAAATGGATCTCTACAATTATACTTCTAGAAAATTATCCTTTTATAGAGGCAGAAAAAGATAAGTCATTGCAGCAATGTCACATCTGGTGAAAGACTTAAAACAATCTAAATGTTAGCATTATAAAGACTGTTACATAAATTGAGGTACATCCACATAAGATGACCAAGCGACACATGTTCACTGTAAACTGTACCGTGAAGAAAGACAAGAAACTGCTGGGCTATGGGCAAACGGGACTTCCCTTCAGGAAGAGCTGCTAGTGGTTCTCCTGGCTAATATGTTAGGTTCTGGTAAGGTTCTGGAGAGAATTCAATGGGAGCCAGAAAAAATAAGGCCCTGGAGTCTCATGAAAGAACTCAGAGAACAGAACAAGAGACGCTTAGAAGGACTCTTGTGATTACACGGGGCTACCTGGGCAGTCTAAGCTCTGTCTTCTTACTTCCCCTTCATGTTTAAGGTCATAAACATATGCACAGATCATAAACATATTCACATGGCAAGGATCATGCCATTGCTACAAAGGCATTTTTGGGAGACCATTATAGCACCTACTATCCTGGTACAGGTGCATGACACACGCATCAGGCAGGCAGCCTATATAATGAAAATATTAAATAACACATGTAATGAAGATAATGAGGAACTGGTCAGTGTTGAGGATGGCATGGGATGAGATTTGCTGACAGATCCCTCTAGGACAGAAAGGAGACTAGGGCATCTAGGATGGAGGCTGTTTTATCATAATTTATCCATAATTTATGGATAAGGATGTCTCAACTTCTCCCTCCCAATTTGATGTTCCTGTTCCTGACTCCTACCTCTGCACATGTTTTCTAATTCTGAATAGGTCTGCAGGGCTCTAGCATTAGAAGACTACATCCCAGCCTGCATCCTCAAATCAAGTGTAGGTGGCTGCACTAGGGTACCCTCCTTCACTCCCTCTTATCCTTTCCCTGGCTTCCCAGCATCCTTCCCCTTGCCCTCAATGGCCACATTTAAGCTAACCTGAATGAGACAGTTCCTCATCTTAGATGCTTTGTATGCTTTAAAGCTATAGCAAGTCTGCAGATTGACTACTCATCCCCTTCCCCTTGGCCTGATCAGGAGAAAGCAGAAGAGAAGTTAAAAAAAATCTCCATTACACTTTTGGGGCAAGAAGTTGTTCTAGGGCAAGGATCATGGGCAGAAACAAATAAATGAAAGAAGCACGCAGGCTTTAGGTTGTGGGTTAAAACTCCACTAAGGGAGTCTAGCAAATCACATATATAGGGGTGTCTGTTTGACCTGGATTTTCTCACTTTAGAAGAGAGTGACTGTAGACCAAAGGAAGACAGAATGAATAGCTTAAATAGCTTGACTAGGATTTTTACTCCTGCTGAAGACCACACAGTAGCAAGGTACCCAAAGCTATATGGGAGGTAAGACAGGGCTGGGAGATGCAGAGAGACATCCTCAGCTCTGGCCATTGGTAACATTCCATTGCTATATAATTACCTGTCCTACAATTCCCTTATCACACCATGAACCAACTCACCAAGCTGTCTTCAAACCACTCCTTTATGTAGACAGCTGTTGGGCCAGGGACCTGGCTCAGGAGGGCTTCTCTTTCCTGAGGAAGTGCCAACGTCTCCAGAGCCAATCTCAGGTCCTCAATGAGATGGAGCACAGGTACAGAGTTTATACCGGATGATGGAGGAGACAGCCTGGGCTCGCAGGTACCATTACCAACATCTGAAACTGCTTTAGTGCCTGGGACAAAAGAGAGATGGAGACCTTGGTAAGAAGAGTGATGTCACAAGAGTGATTGTTTCAAGAACAGAGACAATGAGAAGAGAAAAAGGACTGAAGGCTCACTCCCAACTCACATGGACAAGTGACAGCAGCCTCTTTATTCTGAGCTGGAATGGTAGGAAGAGAGGCCCATCAGAGCTGGGTAGCCCATGGAGCCTAACATACATAGCTCACACATGAAGACAACTGATAAAACACAGGCAGCCCTCACCAGTGACTAACACCAGTGAGATCCAATTCTTCACCTTTTACAAATGCATTTGTTTTCTTTTAAGTCAGTGTTAGACGGCACAGATGGTCACTCCAGACTCCTCCCTTATAGGCATTCCATTCCTGTCTCCAGGCCTACTCGCTGCTATCACTAGAACACCATGGAAGTGACTGCCAATTACAGTCTGGGACTTTAGAGGATTGACACCTCCTGCCAATTACCTTGTAACAAAGGCCAGCTACTCTGCAGGAAAGATAGCCCCAGCTGCCACCAGCCACCTCACTGTAGTGACAGACTTGTGAATGAAGTCATCCTGGATCCTCCAAATCCAGATGAGACATCCCAGATAAAATAACATGGGCCATCCCTATGGAACATTACCAGAATCACAGACTTACAAAGAAACAAATGGCAAAGGCTATTTGAGTTACTTGGGTTAGGTGACCACAGTAAAGGATAAGGATTACTATGTTCATTTTGCTAATTTATTATATAGTGAAGTAGAGGCCCTGGATGATCCAACTGGGAGATTGCTGTATTAAAACTGTATTATCTCTATGCACATCCAGAGCCCATCTCCCCATGATGGATAGCATGGACTCTGAGAACAGAGTCTACACCAGGAAGACCTGAGTCCCCGACACTCGTTCAAATGGCTGCACACACACTCAAGTGAATAGCTGAAGAGAAGAAATGAGTGCCCAGATTTCCTCAGAGGTCTGGGATGTGGGGTCAGTTCTTTCTAATTTAGTATGTCTAAAATAGGATTGTTTTTTGTCTTTCTGCACCCTATCATTCAACTACAGAAAAGCCCAAACTGACCTCACAGAGTCTGACATGTGGGCTTTCAGCAATGAGAAATCCTTCATAAAGGTTTTTTTGTTTGTTTGTTTGTTTTTGTTTTTTTAGGGCACTTGGATTGTAAAAGCCAATAGGGTAAGATACCTAAAGTTAGGACTGCCCTAGAAAATGGAAACTGGTGGGCCTCTATGCTCATGCTCATGTGTCTGGCTTCTAACTTCTGGTCCCTTTCTACTTCGAGAAGCCAGCATCATTCTTGCCAGGCAGTTTGGGAAGGAAAAATCCACACAGAAGGAAACAATTACCACAGAATCTGATTGCCAGTTTGCCTTCTGAAAATGTATGATAGAGGGAATCGTGGGTCACAATCCATAAACAAGCCAGGCTCTGGGGAGCTAAGAGACAGCGCAAGTATCCATGCTCTGGTGTGTGCTCAGCACTTTTTGGCTCCTACAGATCCAATTTAAAGCTGATTGGGAATTGCACAAGCCAAACTTCAGGGAAGAAAACTGATAGAAACTCAGAAAGCCCTCCAACCTCCACACAACTGCTCAGCAATCATTCCTCTGTGTTCTGAATGAATACTTTTCCTTTTTATAATGTGTGTGTGTGTGTGCATGTGTGCATCAGTGTGGATGCACACATGCCATGGTACAAGTGCAGCAGTCAGGATAATTTGGGGGATGCTGGTTTTCTCCTTCCACTATGGGTCCCAGAGACTGAGCTCAGGACACTGGGCTTACACAGAAGGTGTATGTATCCACTGAGCCATCTTTCAGGCCACACATTCTAACTGCAAATATTTTCATACAAGTAAAGTGTACAATGAGTTGGGCTGAAAGAGACTGAAAATACAGGTGTTGTTTTTAAAATCAACTTTATGTGATGTTATGGCCTTGAGTATTTTATACCACATACAAAAATGAAAATTTGAAAGATGAGGATTATTTCTAAGCATTAAAGTACAAGAGTATAAATTATAGATGAAAATTGGATTAGATTAAGATTTGATAAGCGCAAGAATAACTGAGCAAAATATAACAAAACACTGCTCATTACTATATAAAATTAACTTCTGCTACATAAAAAACAAATCTAAAAGTGCTACTTATAACGCTTATAATAAAACATTAATAGATCCTTCATAAAGAGACACCTTATGAATCAGTCAAAAAAAAGTACCAATTAACTTCTCACACACAAAACACGCATAGGATTTTTCACAGCTAACTCTGGGGTATCTACAAAAACACAAATAGAAAACCGAAATACAGAAATAAAAGGTTTTCTGGATAGTCACAGAACATTTAAAATGGGAGTTCAGTTTTTCATGGATAAAATTATTGAAATGAAGTTGAAAATGCAATGAACAATGATGAAAGCATACAGTGAGAACACTCACAGCCTGTTAACAGATATAAAAATTAGCCCAATTCTTTGTAAGCAAAGAATACTTTAAAATACTATAAAAATATTCATACCTTTTTAACTAGAAATTCCAATTTTATAAATCTAACCTAAGAAAATATAGTCATATGTGAGTCAAAGATGAACTCAGTAATAATCTCAATGGTATGCTAATTATGGGGTTAAAAACTACCAACTAGGTGAGTATTTAAATTACTTATAGAATATTCAAGAATATTCATATATAATATTCTATATGAATATATAACATTGATATATATAGAGAGAGAGAGAGAAAGAGAGAGAGACTGTCCAAGGAACTAGAAGCATGGGGCCACATACTAATTTATAAAATACATAATTAAGAGCGTGAAGAGATGGCACTGGCAGCTCTCCCAGTGGACCTGGTTCAATTCCCGGACACTCACATGACCCCTCACAATCATCTAGGACTCCAGTCCCAGGGGATCTAATGCCCTCTTCAGGCCTCCATGGGCACAGCATGCATGTGGTACAGGCAGGCAAAATGCCCATAACACGTAAGATCAAAAAGATTTTTAAAAAGAAAATATAATTAACATGTATGAATGTTTAAAGATACATACACAGAATAATTTTTTAAATGTTGGTGATGCTTTTCAGAAGTGAGCAATCGCAGTGTGGCATTTAGTTTGCACAGGCACTCCAGATTAAAACATGCTTTCTAAACCCATACTGGATATTAGGCAATACCAGCACAAGCGATTTCAAAGGTGTGTGTGCTTGTGTGATTTGTGTACTATACATGTGTGCAAATGTGCTGGGATCTTCCTCTATTGCTGTTCATGTCATTTGTTTTGAGCTCATGGCTTCAGCTTGGCTGGCTAGCCAGTGAAGTGCTGGCATCCAACTGCTTCTCCTATCCCCAACCCAAGCACTGTAGTTACAGAAGAATGCACCATGCCTGGCTTTTACATGAGTGCTGGAGATCTGAATTTAAGTCTTCTTGCTTACCAATGCACTTGCTGGGCATTCTCATTATCCCTCTGCCCCTTCTTTAAATATTAAAGGAATGAGTGAATATAGACACATTCTCTCCCTGAGCCCCGATGCACTTTATTTCACACAGTATTTTCTTTTTTTTTTTAATTTATTTATTTTTATATCAATCACAGGTTAGGTACTTTGAATCCCAGGCGTAGCCCCCTCCCTCATTTCCTCCCACCCTCCCCAACCCTCCCTCGTCTCCTCCCTGCCCCCTCCAAGTCCACCAACAGGGGAGGACCTCCTCCCCTTCCAACCAACCCCAGCTCATCCTGTCTCCTCAGGGCTGGCTGCAATGTCCTCCCCTGGGATCTAGCCAGTCTGTCACTCCCCAGCCTGTATGGGGGAGGGTCAAAGAGTCAGCCATCAAGATCTTGACTGAAACAGTCCCTGTTTCCCTCACTAGGGTCTTCAGTCCTACACCGAGCTATCATGGGCCCCATGTGTGCGGGGGTTCCAGGCCACATCCACACATGGTCCTTCACACAGTATTTTCAAACTATCTCAGAAATCGACTGCCATGTCACATGATCCATTGAAAAGCATGCAAACCCTGAGGGGATCGCTGTCCCTTCACCAAAGAGAAAAGGGGAAACAGGCCCCCAGTTCAGACATAGGCTTGAAAAAGAATTAAAACCTTGAGGACTATGGTGAAACAAGCTCAGACTGACTCTAGAAGCTCACGGCAAAGACTCAGAGAGGAAGGATCCAGGGTTGAAGCTAGGTTCACCATGCCTCCTGAGAGCCGAGTGAAAGTCTGTATAAACAGTAGCCATAAATAATGCCTGTTTCATTCAAGGGGCCCTGAGAAAATTCACCCATAGCAGAGAAACCTGTAGAGCCTCAGGCATGTCTGTAAAGCCATGCACACCTACACAATGTGAGAAATGCAAGCTACAGGTCTCTGCATACCACAAGTACAAGACAAATACCTACTATGAATTCTTTACTAAAAATCCCCAAGCAGAAACCAGTACACAGCATACACAATGGTCCACAGTGGACAACATCTACAGCTAAACATTGCCAAAGGCACAGTCTCCCAGAGGGCGTAGCTCCCCGTGACACACATTCCCTGCTGATGACCAGTTCCTACACAAAATTACAACCACAAATCAAAATCAACAACCACATGCAGCAAATAAGAGAATGTATGCCTTCATCCTGGGGTCAACAGAACAAAACAACAAATTAACACGGTAAACACCTGGGTGTGTGGCAAGGGATTCCTCCATATTCAAGTGCTAAAAACAAGTTTCTCTCTCTGGGAACAAACTATTACATTATCTCCAAATAACAAAGCACTGTTTAGGAAATACAAGTCAGCGCAAAGGTTGTAACTTTGGATGCTTACAGAAATCACAAGGGCCAACTACAGATGCATGGGTCCCACTTCAGAGAATCAAATTTAATTGTGCTCAGATGTGATCTAGGGTAATTAAAGGGTTTACAGGCATTCCAAGATGCAGCCAAAGTGGAGACATTGCATTAGAAGGTCACTCAACCAATGCTGGTTTCTGATGTCTACACAGGTGACCTGGAAATTTTTATTTTAAGAAGCAAAACCCAAACTTAATATAGACACAGCAATTTTAGTTAACTTGTTTAATTTAATGTCCAAATAGTTGTTGAGGATAAGATAAAGCAGAAGTACAAAATTTTGTTAATAGTGGTTAATGTCAATTTTTATTAGTATATATTAACTGTAAACAAAAACATATGTCATGACATTTTCATACATGTATAGATATAAATACATGCATATTTGGGTACAGAAGATATATGTTATGTGTGTAACATAATCAGAATAGGTACTTAGATCAAACTTCTAAAAACTGCCAAAAAAAGAAATAAAATCATCAATAATCTGATAACAAACCAAAAATCCTATAACAATCATCAATAATCCTATAAAGAAACCTTATTACTGTTCTAATTATTTTGACAGAGAAAAGAGCAAGCCAAATGGTTTCACAAGTTAATTCTATCAAACATTTAAGAACTGAATAGTTCCAATCTAACAGACTATTTAACTTAAAAAGGAAGAAACTCACTTTATAAGGACAGAGTACCAAGATAGGTGTTAGAGAAAATGGTAAATGGTGTCATCCATCCCAGAACTGTCCAACTCAGTGATCTTGATTACTGCAAAAGAAAACTAAAGCCCATCTCCCCTTTAAGCTCAGATATATAAATCCTATGCAAAAATTATGAAAAACAAACCACATATTGTGTAAAGAAAAGAATCAAGCTCATCTCTCAGGAAATGATAAATCAAGCAGACACAACTAGACAGAAGGTGAAACAGATCAGATGATAAAGAATGTGGAGACCAATGCCTCCCCTCATTAGAGAATGTTTTGTTAAAGCACACACACCTGGAGAATACTTTCCCAAACTAGCCATATACCAAGCCATACGGGAGGTCCCAACAGAAAACTAAGAACTCAGGGGAAATCAAAGCATATGTCTGAAGGAAGCCCCAATATTCACCATAGGGCTGGATGTGGCTCAGCTGGTAGAGTGCTACCGAGCCCTAGATTTGATCCCTAGCATTAAACCACATGTGGTAGTGCGTACCTGTAAGTCCAGCACTACAGAAGCAGAGGCAGGAGGACTCTCAGCTACATTAAGAGTTCAAGGCCAACCTCAACTATATTGGTCACTATCTACAAAATGAGCAAATATGCAAACCTAATCCTAAAATAAGAATAATTGAAATGTGGGGTCCTGAAGAGAAGACTAGGAACCAGGTGTGGTGTCACCTGCCTGGGAATCCAACACTTAGAAGCTATGGCAAGAGAATCATAAACTGGAGGTCAGCCTGGGAAACAGACCAAAACAAACAAACAAACAAACAAAACAAACAAACAAACAAAAAAAGGTAAGGGGGAAGGAAAGAAAAAGGGAAGAGGGTTAATAGACAGAGTAAGGGAACCTTAAAGGAAGAAAGAAGCGGGAGGCGAAAAATAAAAGGGAAATAGAAGGTGGAAAAGCAAGGTTGAAAAGGAAAACGAAATGACAAAAGGATAGGGAAAAGGTAAGGGAAAACAAGAGAAGAACGAGGTAAACAAATAAGTGAGAGTTCCAAATTCATCAACAGCCTGATGACTGCCATGGATATAGGTCAGCTACGTCAGTGGTGGATTCCTAATAAAAGCATGAACTCTGCGTTCTCTCTGGCAAGTTTTCTTGCCTTCTGCCTTCTATGGGATGACACTGAAGATGTTACATCAGAGGTTACATCAGCAGTTCTCAGCCTCCTTAATGCTGCGACCCTTTAATAGAGTTGCTCATGTTATGGTGACCCCTCAACCATAAAGTTATTTTCATTTTTACTTCATAACTGTAATTTTGTTACTGTTATGGATCATAATGTAAATATCTATGTTTTCTGAACATCTTAGGCAACTGTATGAAAAGGTCATTTGACTCCCAAAGAAGTCACAACCCACAGTTCAAAACCTACTGTGTTGTATGCTTGATACTGAAATTTTCTGTTGTGTTTAGAACAGTGAGAATTTTTTTTTTTTTATAAATCACCTGGTCTCAAGTGCTTTGTTTACAGTAGCACAAAATTAACTAAAATATCCTTGTTTCTGTATTTCCACTGGAAAAGAAGGTAGATTTCACCTTGTGCTATGTTTACCATCTCTCTACTTCCTTCTTTCAGTTGATCCCTGCACCCCTTTAACTCCCTATCCTTTAAAGAATAGTTCTCTGACTAAGCTAAAGAAACAGTGAATTCCATCCTCGGCCATCTTCTGTATGTTAGCACTATCATTGGGGAAATCTGAGACCAGTCTACCTCTTCAGAGTAAAATCTGCAGCCAGAGGTTAAGTTCAATTTGGTGTGTTTAAGGTAAAATACATGATGGACAATGTTTATGATCTTAATCACAGCTCCAGGTCAAGCCAACTTCTCAAGTCAGTAATAAAGCAGAGCTTCATCTGTATGAACTATTCATACCACCTGACCTGTGCCTACATTTTAGTTCCTGACACCTGTCAATGTGCCTGTCACTTCACATGGATCAAAGACTTTATGGGTGCAATTGAGATAATCCAGGCAATGCTTAAGAGTTGATTATCCTTTCATGGTCTAAAGTAGGAGAAAGGGGCCATGCATTATGGATGCCACAAAACTCTGACAGCCATTGGTTAGGCATAGAAAGCAAGTTATACAGAGAAAAACTAAGATACCCATAATACAAAATAATAATAATAATAATAATAATAAAACCATACACATCCCTTCCAAAGCCATAGAACTGAAGGGAACCTTTGGAGCTCAGAACCTCTGTGGTAAAAAGCATCTGAGTCAGTATTTGGCTTATTAATTGCTGCCAAACCCTCCATGGGCTAGTCTGAGCTTTTTTGTTTTACAATTTTTATTTGTAATTATAAACTACTTAAGGGTTTATGCAAGTGAGTGCAATGACTGTAGAGATCAGAGGAGGGCAGCATATCCCTAGAAAGCTGTTAGCGTACCTTGGGTGCTGGGAACTGAAGTCAGGTCTACTATAAGATTAATGCATACTTCTCAACTGCTGAACCATCAACTGCTGAGCCAACACTTCAGGCTCCCAAGGCCTTGAGTTTTAATGGGTCACTTGAGGGAAGGGGACATGTCTTCAGGCCCTGAGCAATGAATGGAAGATTTCTGTATAAAGCCAAGATACAGAAAAAACCTCAGCCAATCAATTTTAATAGCAAAGTTTTAACACTTGAGTTTGGAACACAAACGATCCAGTATTTATGTAAAACACCCATAATTTGAGGGGTCAAAGGCCACCACCTAAGAGCTGAGGCAGTAGCTCAGTTACAGAGCGCTTGCCCAGCATGCACGAGGCTCTGGCTTCAATCACTAGCACCACACAAAAATAAATAAGTAAAAAGTCCACCACCTTCTACGAGTTCTTGAGGATTGCTGAAATGCATATGACAAAAACAATCACCAAGAAAGTGCAAATAATCACAGATAAAGTTCAATAACTACACTTACAAGTTCGTGTAACTAGAAAATAGAGATCTCTGGATGTAACAACTAGAAAAAACGTGTGGCTGTCTGTGGTGGCGCACACCTGTAATCCCAGGACTCAGGGAGGCAGAGGCAGGTGGATCTCTGTGAGTTCAAGGCCAGCCTGGTCAACAAAGTGAGTCCAGAAGAGCCCAGGCTACACAGAGAAACCCTGTCTCAAAAACCAAAAACCAGAAGAAGAAGAGGAGGAGGCGGAGGAGGAGAAGAAAAGCATAGGCCATGTTGTGCACACGTGGAGCATTACTGAATAGCAGCAATGGTCTTTCTAGGACATCCATCATGCAAGCATTAGTAAACTTCACCCCATGAGTCACCACAACTAATGAAAGGTAGGTATCAATTTAAAACATATGATTGCTTCTTTTTTAAGGTGAGATTCTGGAGAAGAAATATTTCTAAGTAAGTGGGAAAATAAACAGATATCAAAGAAATTAAATAGAGATAGAAAAGTGCAGGTATATGATGAAGAGATATCAGTATATACATATGTAATATTCACAGAACAACATATACAACCAAACACACACATACATGGCAACTGATTTATAAAACCAAAAGTAGGTAGTCCAAAGTAGTCACGAGACTGATCCACAAAAGGCGGCACAGATAATATAAAGAATAAAAACAGGGCGGGGGAGATGGCTCAGTCGGTCAAGTGCTTGCTGTACATGCATGAGTGTAAGAAGCCTGTAAGACAGCAAAGCTGTCAGGAGCAAAATTGAGAGACATTTTGGTGATAGTGACTGGGTAACACCCTTAAGGCATTGAGAGTTTGTAAGACAGCAGAGCTGTCAGAGTTAGATTAGAAGATATTTTTAGTAATAGTAATAAATATCACTTTTAAGGCATTAAGTAGTGAAATTAATAATATCAGTTGACTAACAGCCGGCGTGTGTGATATTTTGAAATAAAGTATAGAAATTAAGGTAACGCCCTTGAGGCACTAGGTAATGGAATTAGGTAATGCCAGCTGATTAGCAGCTGGTGTGTGTGAAGGTGTGATAAGCTAAAACTATGCCCTGAAAGAGTGTATAAAAACTGCAGCTTAAGCCTATGTAGTTGTGATAGGCTAAACTCTTAAGTGAGGAAGCCGCAAAATCGTCAATAACCAGCCTATTCCCGAACGGCTGCTTGAAAAGCCCAGACCACCTTAACAAGCCGGCCCTGTAAGGACCACCTTACCAGACCAGCCCTGGAAGGCGGCTCCTGAGTAACCGCAGCTTCCTTGACATCTGAGGCCTGGCTGGAGCAGAGAAGCTCCAAGGCCCATCAAGTCATCAGAAGACGCGCCTGAGGTCTGGCGGGAACTGTGGAGTTCCAGGACTTAGAAGACACTGAAACACGTAACACCAGAGGCAGCGTGTCCGAGCCCATACCTGCAGTCAGGTTGTATCCCCCATGAGATGTGTAATGTGCTATACAATGCTTAGATATTTGTGTGATTTGTGTGATTTGTGTGATTAAAGCAGCATTCAAAATCATCCTGGTGTTGGCTTTTATCAATACCTTGCCGCCCTTGAGTGGGGTCTTGGTTAAAGTCCTCCGGCATAATTAAGCGCTCGTGACAATGAGAGCCTGAGCTTTAGTGTCAGCACACATAGAAAAGCTATGTGTCCTATCATACACTTGCATTTACGGCACCAGAAGTCAGAGACAGGAGGTGCCC
Organism: Pachyuromys duprasi; assembly: GCA_028658305.1. Taxonomy (NCBI): domain Eukaryota; kingdom Metazoa; phylum Chordata; class Mammalia; order Rodentia; family Muridae; genus Pachyuromys; species Pachyuromys duprasi. The sequence continues at coordinate 78,070,749 of CM053758.1, read as the reverse complement.
TGGGGCTTGCTGGCCAGCCAGCCTTGCCAAACAAGCAAACCTGTAGCCTCATCTCAAAAAGGGAGGTGGAGGCTCAACTGGTAAAGTGCTGGCCATGCAAGCATGAGGACCTGATCTGGGACCCACAGAAAGAACCAGGCATGGTGGCCACACCTGCCATCCCAGCATTCAGAGGAGACAAAAAGAACCCGGAGGCTTGTTCTTGCTAGCTCAGTCAACTGTGAGCTCCAGGCTTAGTGACAGACCCTTGTCTCAAAACTTAAGCTTGAGACGAACAGAAGACAAGGAGGTCACTCTGTTCTCTATATAAAACCTCCATATATCTGTATACACACATATAGCACACACAAATGCACACGTGCTGAAAAAGAGCCAAGATTAACATCTGACCTATACTACAGGGACACAAGTGTACATATACTTGTATGTGTGTATGCACTCATAAAACTGCATTCAAGTGCACACACACAGAATAAAGACAAATGTGATGAACAAACTATCTATATGCTAACAAAATGGAGGATGTCAGAAGAAATCAACATATTCCTAGAAAACCATAAGTTTCTCCCAAATAATAATGACAACAAGTACAACCCCCCTTTCAACAGGACTCAACAAGTAGGATCAAGTAGGTCTAGTCCTCCACCTACAACTACAGCAGTGTTTAAGGAATGACCCCTGACTTGTCCAAACTCTCTAGCAATAGAAAATAAGACCAAACTTTCCCTGCATATGGGGAAATAGGCTCTGCCAGCTAAGAAAAAGCACACTGTTGCAGCCAAATAGCAGATGCCACAGTGGAGCATTCTGACAGTGTTACACTAAAGGCAACCACTGACACTGCAGTCCCTAGACACCTCTAACTCTACTCCACCCCTCCCTTTAAAAGAAGGTGGGATGGGGTAGGGAGATGGCTCAGTGGGTAAAAGTGCTTGCCACCAAAACTAAAGAGCAGAGATTGATACTCAGAACCCACATTATGGAAGGAGAAAACCAATGTGCAGAAACTGTCATATGATCTCTACATGTATGCCACAACACATGTACACACACATGCACATGCATACACACATACCACACAATTTTTAATTTTTTAATTTTTAAATAAAATATATTTATTTTACTTAGGGACAGTATATCCCTATGTCAACTCATTATAATCCTCCTGCCTCAGCCCGCTGCGTGCTAAGGTTAGATGTGAGCTGCCCAGCAGTTTTTTCTCAACAGAGCTGAGCAGAGCTCTCAGCCTAAGTCCTGAGTGGGAAGCAGGGAGCAGAGGTGGCTGTTACTGATGACCGGCTATGCTGATGTACCTCAGAGGACCGGACAAAACCAGCTAAGGAGGACTGGATGACAGCCACATCCTCAGCCACAAACCCCGTAGCTGATATTCAAGGGCCAAAGGAACCATCTCAGTCTTGACCAGAACCTTTCCACCCCCATGAAATCTTTGTTTCTTCCTTCATCCAAAGCCAGACAGTAATCAGGGCTGGCAGAAGGCCCAGAAGATGGGTAATCGCTTCCTTAGCTGTCCTAAAACAGTCTTTATTCCTTATCGATAAGTACAGCTTAGAGAAAACTGCATGAGTGACCCTCTGCCAAAGCAAAAAGGAATAAGTGGCCCTCTGTGTCCTGACCACAGGGCTCTGGTCTTATGCCAAGAGGGGCCTGACAGAATAGCCAATGAACCTGTGCGTTCAGACAGTAAAGCCCTATGTAAACTCAACATCCATGTCAGCACTGTGCAATCCGCAGGGATGTAATTAGGCAACACACGGCTGGATTTCCACTGCCAACAACACAATTCAATTATGGTATTGTCTGCAGATGGAGTCATGGCAACTAATGAGAAGGAAGACTGGATGGAAGGTTAACATCCTACTGCAAACTCCAACAATGGTCTTTGTATTAGAAACAAATCATTATTGACACTGGTCCAAGGGTCTTTAGCAGTCACCTCCTCTGAACTTTCTCCCTCAAACATCTGGGATTTCAATCAAATATTTTCATACCTATGGTGGGTGCACTCAGATTCAAGAATTCACATTTATATGATTAACAGTCCTGCTTTTGCTTATGGGCATTTCTTTTTGCATTTGCAAAAGCCAATTTTATCTTGCAAGCCTCCCACCCCACCCAAGCCACTGATCACCTTGGGAGGAACATCATCACACTGAGGTTCTGCAGGGGGTAGGGACATACCTGCCTGCAGGACAGTCTGGTCCAGTAGGACAGCCCTACTGTCCTCATCATGCATAACAATGGCAACTGACAGTATTATTCCCATTAATTGAACAGCACTGTGCCTTTTGACAACATTGATAATTAATATCAATAAAGCCAAGATGTTGTTTCATTTACATGGAAACTGAGCTTCGGGATTGTGCAGCTGTCAAGGACACCACAGAGGAAGTAACTGGCTAAAACGGAACTGAAACCCACAGTCATAATTACACAAATTCTAAGCTCTTTGGGCCATGTAGTCCTAGTCTTCTTGAAAATGAGGCTGGTGTTAGAAACCTTGATAGAAACCTTGAGAAAAGGTGTCCTGAAGAAAGGCATTCAGCAATTACCATTCTCTCCACTAAGAATATCACAGAGGCACATGCCCTCCAGACAGTAATAAACTCAGTACTGAATTGTGTCAAACACTGGTGTCAGCTAATTGTAACTAAGAGACTATTCATGGGGTTTAGCAACTACTGAGTTTTTAAAACTAGTGATGTGGTAGTCCTAAAAAATAAACTCATCCAAGCTGGGCAACAGTGGTGCACTCCTTTAATCCCAGCACTCGGGAGGCAGAGGTAGGGAGATCTCTAAGTTCAAGGCCAGCCTGGTCTACAGAGTGAATTCTAGGACAGCCAGGATCCCTTGAGAAAAACCTTGTCTTGAAAATAAAAAAAACAACCAGAGAGAAAACACATACAAAAACCAGTATCTGCCACCTAACCAAAAGAACAATGTAGTCATAAAAGCAAACAAAGTATGGACAAGACAGATGTTTACTAAGCAGCTATTTTGTGTTGCAGACTGATGGAGAGATGCAGTGAGATAGCCTCTGTCCTCTCGGAACTGACATTCTGGCGCAATAAAAAGAATATGAATGTAACAGGCCATACATGTGCTATGAAGACATAGTGATAAGGCAGGAAAGATAGCTCAGTCCATACATAGTGTGCTTGCTTCCCCCTGCCTCCTGATTTCCCATGCAGGCATCCCTAAAGCAACAGAGCCTCTGAACCTCTCTGTCGCTGACATTTAACTAGATCCTTAAGGCCTTGCCTGGGTTCAGGATCTCCAGATGAGAATCTAGGACAAGTGTGAAGGGAGTGGCTTAGGTATAGCCTGTATAGAACATGGGAGACTCCTTTCCTCACTTTCCAGGGCCAAGTGTCCTCTTCTTTATCCTGTTCCATAGCCCTCCATCCTGGAAGGGTGTATCTGGACAGGCTTTCTGGGTTTCTGTCTGGAACAGCTGTGAGGGATTTGTAGCAGAAAAACCTGAGCCCTTCTTGGCAGGTGGGTAGAGAGGAGTAACTGTATATAAACTACTTGGTTCCGAACCTAGCCCTACAAGTTGTCTTCGTGATTTGAGCATCAGTTTTCTCCTATTTAAATGGGACCAAGAATAGCTCCCACCTGAGGTAGGGGTTGTGTTACGCACATAAAGTGCTTACAACAGCTCTTGGCATATAATAAGTAAAATAAAGGCTTTTTGTTGAGACAATGGCTTACTATGTAGCTCAGGGTAGTCTGAAACTTGCAGTGATCCTCCTGCTTCAGCTTCTCAAATGCTGAGATTACAGGTTATCTGGCTAAAATGCAAGCTCTTGGTAAATTAAAGAGGCCCAGAGAACCTTTGCCATGCTGAGTCTGATCCTCTAAGGCTACATTCAGCTTCTTACCATGGTCACTCCTTCCCACCCATCTGGGTTTTATGGCGTCTGTTATACAGAGTGTGCACATTGATCTCTGGACTTACCCGGGCTCTGGAAGATTGAGATATAGTCCTGATTGGTATCTGCTTCTCTGGTTGCCCCCTTACAGACTGTCTCACACACAGAGCATCAGAGGACACCAGAGAAAGTAACTGAAATCACTTTCCTCTTCCCACACCATCAGAATAACAGCTGAAGTTCTCCCCATACCAACCATGCCATAATGTGACTTGCTTCTTCTGTGTCTGGGGCTGTGTCCCTTTTCCTCACCTGGTTTATCAACTATTAACTATGTACACGGACTCTCTCTAACCCCTGGCTTTATCTCACGAAGGATTTGCATATCATTCAGTCCTCCTGACCTGTTTGTATTTCTTTTTGAGTGTGTCTGTGTGTGAATGTGTGTGTATGTATGCATGTACATGTATGTGTGTGTCTGTGTATAAGTATGTATTTATGTATATGTATGTGTGTGGGATTGTGTGTATGTATGCACGCATATGTATTTACATGTGTGTGCATGCATGTGTATTCAGAGGACAATCTTTGTTATCATTCCTTTGATGCTGACTACCTGATGTTTTGAGACAGGTGTCTATTTGGCCTCACTCATTAGGCTGACTGTCAGTGAGCCCCAGGGATCCTCCTACCTCTGTTCCCCCAATGCTGGAGTTAATAAGCTAGGACCACTACACCTGGCTATTTTATATGGTTCTGGGGATTGAACTTTGGTCCGCATGTTTATCCCACACAAGGCTACCTTCTTTATGAAGCAGCCTATTCATCCCTCAAAGAATCAATACTGTCAAGACATCAGTTCTTATGCTTTTGAGCAGAGATGGGGTTGAATGCAGGACCTTACACATGCTAGGCAAGTCCTCTGCTATATCTCTAGCTCCAATACAGTGTGACAATTCAACATAATCCCAATCATAATCCTAACAGGTTATCTTCTCTGTTGGACAAACTGATTCTGAAGGAGACACAGAGATGGGGTAGGGAAAGGAGCATGCACGAGCTCAAGACTCAGGCTGGCCAACACAATGGTAATGAATGAAGTAGCCATTAACACAAGATCTGACTTTAAGGCTTACTATAGAGCCACAGTAATTAACAAGCTGTGACACTGGGAAAAGAACAAAACAGAAACCTCAAAAATAGACCTACATAATTGCTGTCAGTAGTCTTTGACAAAGAAACAAAGGGAATACAGTGGAGAAACAATAATGATCTCACTCATTCCTCACAACCATCTATGAGTCCTGGCAGGGGTCAGTCCTCAGGCTCAATGTACTGACCTGTCAGCCACAGTCTGACCCTGCAGCTTTTATCTCAGTTCATGTGAGAATGTCTACATCCAGCTTTTGAAGTTCACTCCTAGGTAATCACTCTCTTGATAGTGTCTTCTCAATAAGTTATCACAGAATCTAACTTAAAACAAGACATCCCAAACTATGGAGACTTGGAAAAGCAGGACATTGGTCATAGCCTTTCAAGGACATTTCTGTTCATACAGAAATTGAGAGCCTGCCAGATGACAGCTCGGTTGAGTTACAGTGGAACCTGTAACATGAGGAAGCTGTACGATACAAACAGCCTCCTTCACCCTAGGCTCCAACTCCCAGAGCCTTCCGTGACTGAGATGTATTTCTGCAATGGGAAGAAGCACACAGGAAAGAAGAAGTATCAGATGTACTGAGCACTTCCTACAGTCAAGCCCCAACTCAGCTATCTAGCATCGTTCTGCATCTCTTCCTGTGACTACACAGCTCACATAGTGGGGAGCAAAGGCCTCAAGCACCACACCCCATCTGCAAATAGGGGCACTGGAGTGTGTATGGTAAAGACAAAAAGAAAACCTGGGACCTGCTGGTAAGGCTTGCAATAACAGTCTTGTTACGAGTTCAGCTTCCTGATTGCTCCTGTCAGGGAATTAATCAGCCAGAACCAAACTGGTAGTCTTCCCCAAGTATCCACAATATACTGCAGCCTTTCCAAAGTCCCTACTGACTAATGCAAAAAATAAAACCAAACACTTCTGATGAATGTTAAAAAATGATAGGAGAAAAAGAATACTGTAATCATGGTATGAATCAAAATTGTCCGCCAGCTCCTGACCACACTGGATGACAGCTAGGGAAACGAGCAGATGCTGATTAGGGAACAAAGTCAGCTCAATTTCAAGCTTCAGTTCCACAGTAATAAGCCACGATGCACTCTGAAAATTTTACAACAGAATCAATCCCATTGCACCCAAACTGCCGCACAGCCAGGATCCAAACTGTAACAGAGCTCTATATAGGCACTACACCCACCAGGTCAATAGAGACTCCTAAATTATCATTCCAGTAGAGGAGAGTTCCATAAGGGGGGGGGGCACAAGTACGATAAACTGCTTACATGTCTAACAGAGGGGCTTTTCTCTATGCCAATAAAAGGAAATAGGTTCTGGAATGTGGGGTACAGGACATTAGTCCCAGGAACCCGAGCTTACCTGCAATGATCCCGTCCATCTGTTCCAGGGCAGCTTCCAGCATATGACTAGCGTCGGAAGTCATGGCTCCTTTTCTGTTCAATCTCCCCCTGCTGCTACTGAAAATTCAAATTCAGAACAAAGGAGAAATTACAGAAGTTAGGGGTTAAAATTCGTGCAAGACCATGAAAGTGTTTTAGATGCACCAGCATATATTTTCCAATGTTTAAAAGAGTAGCTTCACTGAAGAATAATTGATAAACAAAAAAACTGCATACAATTAATGTGTTCTGTCTGTTGAGTTTGGGCATATACAAAAACGTCTTAACACCATGACCAAAATTATGGTAATAAATATAGCAACTTTAAAAGTTTGACTCATTCATTTTGGTGCTAAGTACAGTTACCATGAATGAGATAGCTACTTTTTCCACAAAAGCTTAAGCATAAAACACTATATTCACTGCACATACAACACACTTTCATTAAGAATTCAGGCAGGAGAGGAGGAGGGTACACCCTTTTAACTAGCACTCAGGAGACAGAGGCAGGCTGATCTCTGAGTTCAAGGTCAGCCTGGTACACCCTTTTAACTAGCACTCAGGAGACAGAGGCAGGCTGATCTCTGAGTTCAAGGTCAGCCTGGTTTACAAAGCGATTCCAGGACAACCAGGGCTACAAAGAGAAACCCTGTCTTGAAAAACAAACAAACAAACAAACAGACAAACAAAAGAATCCAGGCCAGGGGCCAGTGAGATAGTGTAGCAGTTAAGAGCACTGGTTGCTCTTCCACAGGACCTTGGTTTGGTTACCAGCACCCACATGCTTACAACTGTCTGTAACTCCAGTTTCAGAGGATCCAATACTCTCTTTTGCCTCTGCAGGCACTGCATGCAAGTGGTGCACAGACACACACGCAGAAAGAATATCCATACACATAAAATAAAATTAATTATAATTTAAAAATTCCAGGCCAGGGCCAGCAAGGTAGCTTAGCAGGGAAACTGACTGCTACATAATCCCAGTAACCTTAGCTCAATCCCCAGAACCGTGTGGAGGTGGAAGGAGAAAACAGAGCCGGAGGTTGTCCTCTGACCTCCATACTCTCTGTTGAGGCATGCTCACAAAGTAATAATAATGATGATTATGGTGATGGGGACAGGGAAATCTTAGTAGTGGTTATTTAGTTCCCATAGCCTCCAACTCCTGGTAAGAATATTCTTTCACCATGAATCTTGCCCATTCAAGTTGTTATAACAAAGAGCTACCAGTTTACTGAGAATCCCCTGTGGCAGCAAGATAACTTTTCCACATTAAAGTGCTGATAGTCAAGGCCCCAGAAGTTCTAACAATCCGTGGGGAAGGCCTGAATGCCTTGTAGCCATATGCGCCCCTTAACACACAGCACCTTCCTTGGACATGTGTGACCCTGCATGAAAAGCTGCAACTGTCACTCTCCTCTCTCCAGTGACCAGTGTGCCCCATCTGGGAGGGTAACATTTACAATGACAGGGAGAGGATGCTGTCCCAAGAGCACTGCCTCTGGCCATCTCACCTGTTTACCCAGCAGCAAACCAAGTTAAATTGCAGCCTCTCCAGGCTTAAGAACACCTCCTAGGATGCACAGTCCAGCCACTTCTAATGCTCAATCCCTGTTCTCAGGGCCCATCACTAGGGATGACAGACTTCCTCCTCTCACTCCTGTCCTTCCCACCCAGGGAAACTACCTCTGTCTCTTGACAATTCTGCCTCTTAGAAAGGCTAAGCTGCCCTTCTTGCCACCTTCTTTCCCTTTTCCTGCTTCTCACCTCGTTGGATGACAGAGGTCTTGCATTTGTCATCCTAAAAAGATATTGAGCTCATGACTGTAAACCACGAGGGGTCATTGTTTGTTTGCTCATTCAGCAAAGCCTACGCTTTGGCCTAATGTGCATCAGTACTTTGAATGACCCAGGCATGGTTCCCACACCCAAACAAGGAATGGACAGTTGGGGTGGGGGTGGGGGCACTTGCTTCCCCTGTGACGTGGAAACCCTGGAGGCAATTAGGCACCACACAAGAGTGACTTGGGAAGTGGAATAGTTAAGGAATTTAAGAGCACAAAGATGAGGCTGAGTCCAGGCCCAGATCTACCATTTACTCTTCACTGTGAGATTACTGAGCCTTGTTTTCCTCAACAGCAAAGTGAGGACAACAGCATCTAACTCACAAAATTGGCGTTGGGACCAGAGGGTCAGGAAAATCATACTGAGTGTTCTTTGCATATGATAAAGTTTGGTTTTGCTTTTAAAGTGGGGAAATACTCTAGACATATCTTTGACAGACTAGTTCATAAGATAAGATTTGAAGCTAAGATGTAGGGGGCCTGGGAGAAAGAACCCAGTTACACTCAGAGGCTGGCTCCCCTGCAGGGTGCATGACAAAGTACGAAGGTCATTTTGCACATGGAAAGAAAACCAGTATTCTAGGGCATCAAGGAAGGGTTAGAAGCAAGGGTGCTTGGCTAAAGGTAGGGTTAGGATGGGAGCATGAGGGAGTTGGAGAAGGTGTTCTGCCTTGAGTCAAGAATCACTGCACGGCTAGCTTAAGGGAATAAGAATATTAACTAATAGAGGGGACCAGGGGCCACACACTCTGAAAGAAGAGCCAGAAATCCCATGAAGTAGACAAGTGGTCTAGGCTGGCCCCAGAGTGTGACAACAAAGGAGTCTGAAGGAGAAGCAAGCTTGGGTCAGGAGAGGTAACAGAAAAGGGGGGGGGGAGGGGGAAGAGTTGTAGCAGAAGAAGGGCTTGTTCAGCCATAGGGACCCTGAAGTAGGAAATTCTTTCTTCCAATACCATCTCACAGCTCCTAGAAAGGAAAACGATTGCAGCCCTTCCCATGACTTATGACAACAGTGCTGCCAGGCCAACTTGGCACTGTTCCAACCTCCCCTCACCCCCGAAAAAAAAGAAAAAAAAACACTCTAAGACCATGTCCTCCTCTGGGAGTTGCCAGCTGTCAAGTTTGTTCCCTGAAGTTCTATAGGGCTGTTTTACTCTCATCCTTAGGTCTCAGCTTCAATGCACCTTCTCAGAGAGGGTTTCTCTGAATACTGCTCCTCTAAATATAGAATTCCTAAACATCTTATCCATCCATGTGTTCACTCCCCATCCTGCCCCCTTCTTAGTGAAACAAGGAACTCTGTCAACCCTTATTACTCCTGTGCCTTGCAAGGTACGTGACATAAGCAGTTTGTAAGTGAATAAGTAACTAATGAATCCAGGTAGCCATCATCCCCTGAACTCTGCCATGCTTGGCACTGAGGAGGTATTGATAACTGCTCCCATGGGCCACATAGTCTACTGTAAAAGACGTAAATATGAGCAAATACTTATGGCATACTATGAGGCAGGTGGGCAGCATCACTGAGTCTTGACAGCTGAGTAGGCGCTTTCTCAGATGGTAAGAAGAATGTTCTTCCAGGCAGAGGCAGCAGTACATGAGGCAGGGAGGCAGGTAAGGGCAGGTCACTGTTGGCTAGGGTCAAATGGTGATATCATACACGAGCAACCAGCTACTCTCAATGAGTCAAAGCCTTCCACAGACTCCTGTAAGTTTAATACCAAGAGCCTTCAAATCACCACTTCATGGCTCTGAACACCAATGTACAACATATTCAAATGGTCTCAGATGAAAATGGATGCAGACTTTTAAGGAAACATCTCTTATATCAGCAGGTAGGCAGGCTCCCCGATGAGTCATGGTTGGCCCTGGCTGAGGGTTCAAACCACAGTGAAAATAGATGGGGTCACCTTGGAGGCACTCCCCAAGGGCTCATGATATGTATCCCTGCGACAGACAGGCCTTAAAAGAACCTACAATATCTGCCCAGTGATGAGTTTGTACTTGGCAAACAGCAAGCTGGGTGGACCCTAGGAGCCCACAGAGAAAGGAGCGTGAGTCAAAGGTGTATCCTCACCGAGCTGCAGAAGTGAGACCGGAGAAGCTGCTCCAGGCAGAGATGATGAGCTCACATCTAGTCCTGCTGGATCTGAGGTAACAGCAGGACACATGAGTAATGATGGGTTCCTGCCAGCTCTGTCACAGGGTTACTGTGAGACATCATGGTGTCAGGTGTACAAGGGACAATACACCACAGGAGCTTCCTCCCGACTTTGTGAACAAAGGCAATCATACTAAACCACGGACACCAGGAATCATTCTCCTTCTGAGTGCTAACAGCCATTCTCCCCTTCCTAAGATAGACTTTAGCAAAGAATACAAAATGGGGCAAATTTTACCTCAAGAATCTTGGGTTTAAAAAAGAAAAAATACTTTTCATACTTGTGACATTACATGTATATGGTTTTCTTACACTAAATTTTTACTTTTCTGTGAACTGCAAGAAGTATCCTTATTTAATTCAATTTTAACACCACACACCAGGAATTTGTCTCAGACCCCACAAGTGGAAGGCTTAGTCCCACAGGCTGGCCCCACCCCAGATGGCACTAAAAAATTCAGGCCTCTGAGCTGACTGGCTACAAAACGAAGGGTCCATAACCCCTTCCTCAGATCTGATAATCTATTAGAGAGGCTCATCAAACTTAAAAGACTCATTCTGCAAAGGGTAAAGTATGGGGTTGGAACCCATGGGACTGGAGAGATGGCTCAGCAGTTAAGAAGCTTACTGCTCTTGCAGAGGACTAGGGTTCAGGACCTCCTGTTCCAGGGGAGTCAATACCTTTTCTAACTTACACAGGCTCCTGCATACACATGGTACACATATATACACTCAGGCACACACATCCTCATAATACACACACACACACAGACACTTAAGGTTACTCCTAACCCTCCAATTCGTTTGGTCAACAGCCTTCATCCTCTGGGAGTCACATAATCAACATAAACTTAACAGTGAAAGAAGTTTATTGTAAATAACAAAAGCTATTTAATACATTCCTCTAGCCTTAGCTACACATCTAAATTACTCTAAACCTCAAGAGTTTTAGAAGCCTTGTGCTAGGAATGGGGGAAAAGAATCACACACATCATTTATCAGTCAACATCAGAGGCAAGTATTATGTTACTTGATAACAGGCAATGATGTGTGCTGGGTCTTCATTGCCTTGTCTGCTCCTCTCCAAAGGGAGGTGCTGTGTGACAAAACTTTTCCTAGGGAGATGCAACACACATCTATTCATCCTAGACAGGGAACACATGACAGACTAAAGTACAGATACCACCAAAGTTCAACTTGGTGAAATAATGACTTTGATTCTGGTTACTTGCAGGAATATTAGTGAGAGGTTACTTCAGGAGCAGAAATGACTCAAAGACAAGTTACATCACCAATGCCCATCCCAGCATGGGTGACAGCTCACAAAAGCTGGGAACCTGGAGCACACGGAAGAACTTGCAGGCAGCTCAACAGATTGGAGAGTGTCCTTACCAAGAGACACTGATATAAGCCTTTTCTAGGCAGCTCCACTGGAATCTGTCCCTACGGGCAGCAGTCTGGTCTCAGAGTCTCCTTTATAGCTCAGCTTGCCTCATGGTCTTTTTTGCAGCTTAGCTCTGCTTACTCTGGTAAGCAGTAGCCTAGTGAATCTGGTCAATTTCAGAGACTTCCTGAAGCTATTTGAGTTGTTTACCTTCCTGCTTACAGAGCTTCCTGCTGGATAGAATGCTTTTAATCTCAGAGAAAGCTTTTACACAACATTACACAATTCCTTCCAGCTCTTAAATTCTTTTTTGCTCCCTCTTCCACAATGATTCCTGGGCTTTGGAAAGGATGACTACAGATGTCCACCTATGGCTAAGAAATAGGACACCAAGTCACAATAATCAGCTCCAGTAGTTATGAGTTGAGGCTGATGGTAACAGTGTCAGGTACATCACATCCATCTAGGAAAAAAAAAACACAGAAATTGCTTCCCTATTTGGACCCATGACCTCCCAACCACAAGTTTTGTTTTAGTGTACAGTACCAGGCTTGAACCCCCTCTTGTGGAGCAGGCCTTAAATCCAACTGGAAGGCTGTTAGTCTCACCCACAACAGCTGAGCCACTATTGCACAAACAGGCAAGTCCTGCCTGGCATGTTGGTGTTTACCATTCAGGGTCCATAGGCAAACAGGAATATTGGTGACAGTTCTCCACCAACAGCCTGCAAGGCACCCTCTAACAACACAAAAGCCCGCCAGAAGGGTGTGTAGTTTCAGTTCACTCCCAGCTTAATTTCTTCATGTCTGTAGCCAAAGCATTCCCAAGCAGGGTCTTCAGCAATGGGGTCTTACTGTCTAGTTCTGACATACCACCAACAGCTGCAGCATTGGCTTTTATGACTTGTGGGGCCTCAGGGCCTTTCCTGAGCAACAAGGCACAGGAAAGTAGCCCACTCCCGGCACTGAGGGTTTTACTCAGTAACCTTACAGCTTCTGGGGGTGTCCTTTCCCACCTGTGTAGGGTGCCTTTAGCTGTTGTTTCAACAAACCATTTTTCCTTTTAGTTAAGCCAGCCCCGGTAGGACTATAAGACAGGTGGAAGTACCATTGTACCTGACTGTCTCTTCAATGGCTTTCCACATCTGCAAGGCTAGCACCTTGTCTATAGAGCAAAACCTTTTCCAGAGGATGGCAGGACAAGGCAACATCAGAGCCACTGCATACAAGGATGACCTTGCTGAAGCAGTCTGTTGTCATCTGTTATGAGCAATTGTCAGTTGATCCTAGAAAGTTCACAACTAAGACAATCCAACAGTCAAACATAAGCAAAGTCTAAGACAGCATGGAAAGGTTCCATCTGTTTGTATCCACTGTTTCCTCCACAGATCAAGGTTGGGTACACAGCATGGATAGAAGGTGCCAGCTTAACTGGCTCTGTAGCCTGGAGCTTCCCTGGCCCCCGGAGTTTTTTCCTACATACAGGATAAAACTCAGTGGGCCTGACTTAATCTGCTCCAGTCTACCACCCAGGCCCAGAGGGAACCATAGTCTTATTCTCCCTGTTGCACTTGCTGGCTTCTTGGGTCAGACAGGCCCTGGGTTGGCACTACAGCTGTTGGCTCCCCATTTACCATACCTAGCTGTTGGAGGAGTTCCCAACTGTACAAAACATCTCCACCCCAGCATAACCTTTCCTGGAGGGTTACCTGCCCTCCTTAGTCTGGAGGAGATAATTACCCAGCCCAGGGGCAGGTTGATCAGCTTCATCTGTACTGTTTGTTATATCATGCATGAATTCTGTTAACTGCTTCTCGGGCTATAAAGCTTTCCAGAAGCTCCTTAGCACACAGTCTGGATTTCCATCAGTTTTATTCTTAGGAATCCAGCTAGATCCTGCCATATTTATCTTTGAGTAACCAAAACAGACCTCTACCTCTGCTTTACCTTTTGTTTTCTTTTTTTTAAATTTTGTTGTTGTTGTTTATTCCCTTTACATCCCAACTGTAGTCCCCCTTTCTCCTCTCCTCCCAGTCCCACACTCCCTCTTTCTTCCTCCTATGTCCCCCTTCGCTACTCTTTAGGAAAGGGGAGACCCCCACCAACCCACTCCGGCACATCAAGTTGAGCTTTACCTTTTGTTTATCTCTTTTTAGCTCACTGATTTACATCATGGACTCTTTTCACATGCTGGTCTAAGTCACTGAGATCTGCCAAAGCCTTTCCTACTTTATACAGATCTTGCCCCACTGAAGACCTCAGCAAAGCCACCAGAGCTCCAAACCAGGCTCCAGGTCCCTGCTGGATCTACCTTTTCTTTAACTCTTTTGTAAACATGGTTCTATCTGACCAAATGAACTGGGGTTCAAGGACAGCATCTCTTAATCCTAGAGCCCTCAATAGCATCTGCCCTTCCATGTTCCTCCAGTTCCTAACATTTATGGGGACCTGAGACGTTGATAACCAAGTGTTCCTAACAGCTTTGATAAGTCCATCCTTCGGGGACTGATTTCGCTCATCCTCTCTTAGGTTATGAAGCCTTTGCCTTATGGAGGGATGGGTAGTTAACATTACTCAGTTTTTCTGCCTCCACACTGTGGTTCCATCCACTCCCATGTCCCACGGTCTCAATGACAGGTTCTTTTGTTTGCTTGTTTAAAAGTCTCCCCAAATTCCAGCAGTTCAAGTGCTCAATATTTCCTGATCATGCCAGTTTCTTATACCACTGTTAAGGCCTCCATCTTTATGTTGGATCTCAGATTTTTCTTCTTTTCCTATTAAAGGTCAGACTCTCAGGGTATTTTCTATTGCTTTTACCATGTTCTCCTCTTCCTCATTCTCTGAATGTTCTCATGGGTTCCAAGTTCTTGGACCCCAGGAAGGGCTTTTGAGCATGGATGTAACTTCTACTCTCTTTTCCTTCCAGTCCCTGAGCCTTAAGAAGTGGCATGCCAACACCTCCATCTTGTTTTCTAGTTTATCTAGTTTACTTGCCAAATCATTGGCTAACACAGAGGACGCTAGCCCATCTCCCTTTTCCATTGCAATTCCTCCTTTACATAAACAACTTCATGACTACCTTCTATCTCTGCCTCAGATGCATTTCTAACTATACACAACAGAGGCCAAGTAACCTCTGCCTCTGATTGCCAACATTCTTGACCCTTGTGCATTAATCTCAAAGACGGCAGGAGTCCTTCTAATCTTTACTCTTTTCAGGGCACCTCTATATTCATGTGGAGGATCTCACTCATCAAGTAGGCATGCCATCCCATATTACACAGATAAAGACTGCCATCCAGGGGTTCCTCCCACAGACACTTCCAATCCTGATGGCTCAGCCTTAGTTGCTTGTTTCACTGCCACAGCAAGAACCATGCAACCACTATCATAGCACACCGGCATATTAGCACACAACATACAGAAAAGCACAGCACAGTTGGAGTTTCCTCCATGGATGCTCCCCCACCAGGCTTCACAGCCTCAGTGGCATGCATTATTACCCATAGCCAAGACAGTGCACTAACTCCTCCCCAACTCATCTTTGGTTTTTGTTGAATCTCTGTTTTGGTGCCAATTATATTGTGTGACAAAATTTTCCTGGGAAATGCAAAACACACATCTACTCAACCCTGACTGGGGACCCACAACAGACCAAAGGACAGATACCACTAAAGTCCACCTTGGTGGACCAATGACTTTTGGGGGGTTACTTACAAAAGCAGAAATGACTCAAAGACAGCTGCATCATCAACACCCACTACAGCATGGGTGACAACTCTCAAAAGCTTGGAACCTGGAGTGCACTGCACAGCCTACAGGCAGCTCAACAGGTTGGAGAGTGTCCTTTCCAGAGGATTCTAGGATAAACCTTTCCCAGGTAGAAGCGGATGGGTTCTTCTTTAAAGCTTTTCTCCTCTCAGAGTCTTCTTGGCAGCTTAGCCTGTCTTTGCAGTGTGGCTCTTCTTTCTCTGGCAGGGAGGGACCTAGTGAATCTGATGAGTTCCAGGGACTTCTTGACGTTATTTTGAGCTGTTTATTTTCCTGCTTAAGGAGTAGAATGTTTAAATCTATGTAGAAACTGTTAGACAACAGTTTCCCTCAGCAGTGAGCTCAGTTCATTGGAGATGGGTGGCTAAATGTATAGAAGGCACCAGAAGCAATGTGCTAAGGAGTATCCAGAAAGAATGAAAGTGAACAGTGCATTCAAATGAGACACCAACTGGCAGAGGCAGGAAAGAGACAGCCAGAATGCAAGTCCAAAGGGGGAAGTTGGGTGGTTTATAAGCAGATAGTGAAGTGGAACAAGTCACTTTCCCTACCAATGGGAAAAGATTTGTTTATTTATTAATTTGGTAGAACACCTTAACCATTCTATAACAGCAACATACTGGATTCAAAGACAATGGAGATCAACAATGTGGCGTGGGTACAGTAGCTCAGGAAGGAGAGACAGTGCAGAAGGGCACTGTTCTGAATCTGCCCAACACAGTGACCTTAATTATAATGACACAGTGAAATCAACACTTAATATAGCCCTGCACTTAGACATGTTTCTCCTACCAAGAAATAGGTTCATCCTTGATAACAAAGATAAGGCAGAGTGTTCTGTTCAGTAAAGGGTGTGGTCTATATATCATTTGCCTTCCCCTGCACTCATAGGTCTCTATGGATAACATCTTGTTTTTTGTCTGTTTGTTTTCCTGTGAGGATGGCTTAGCTCCTGCTATCAGATGAGAGGTAAATGACCCTTGTACCTATGAAAGCAGCCAATAGGGAAGAATGGTTATGTTCTAGAAAAGCAACATGTGATGATGATACCATTATCTCATGAGCTGCACAACATAAGACAGTTGGATACCTTGAAGCTGAACAGGGTGCAGAATAAATTGGGAAGAAGGCTGGAGCTCCCTGGAGCTGGAAAGAGCAGGAGAAGCCAGGGAAAGAGCTAAATCCAGCAACCAGTCAGGGTAGGCAAGATCAACACAAGCTCTCACCCCAAAGCCATACAACTTCCATGATGTGTTGCTTCATCTCATACCAAGTGTCTCCCCAGATAGCCAAGAAATGATAAAGGAGTTCCACCATATCATAAGAAATTGAAATATTCTTCCTGTAACAAATATGCTTCCCATAAACCACAGCTGTTCATATATGGTTATTTTAGGAAATGGATTCTGCTCTCTGTGAGCTTGGGAGACAGCTTCTATAAAGGCTAAAAGAGACATCTCGCTAGGAAAGGAAGAACAAGGAGCTGTGTAAGTGTGGAGGAGGAAAAGAAAAGGACAGAATGTAATTCCTGGCAGTGCCTAAAACCTCAACTACATCAGTGAAGACCCTCAAACAGACTTCAGTTAACACTGTAGCCCTGGGGCAAACAAGATTGCTCAGTGGGTAAAGCACTTACTGTACAAGTATGAGGACATGAGTTCTAATCCCCAGTGCCCACCAGAAAAGAAAACTAGGGCACAGTGTTGAAGGCTTGTAATTCCAGAGATGCATAAGGAGAGACAAGAGAAGCTAGGGAAAAATCACTGGCCAGGCAGTCTAGCCAATCATTGAACTCAAAGTTCAGTCAGAGACTCTCTCAAAAAAAAAAAAATAGTAGAAAGCAGAGTGTAGTGGTACACACTTTTAATCTTGGCACTTAGGATACAGGGGCAAGTGGATCTCTGTGAGTTCAAGGCCAGCCTGGTCTACGTAGTGAATTCTAGTTTGGCAAGGGCTACATAGTGAGAGACTGTACTTAAAACAAACGAACCAACAAACAAATAAAGTGGAAAGTGACTGAGGAAGGTATCTTATATCTACCACTGGTCTCAAGGTGCACTCACAGGTCTGTGGACTGACATAGATGCATATACACACACATATACACACACACACACACACACACACACACACACACACACACACACGACAGAGAAGACAGAAAGACAGATACAAAGAAAGAGACCTTAGCTTTGCCAAATTTTGGCTGTGGGTCTTTATACAACTTACTTAACTTCTCCGAGGCTCCACTGTGTAATCTTTAAATCCATATAAAATGAATCTTACTGTTAAGGACAGAGTAAACAAGGCAGACCTCAAGTAAATACAGGCAACTGAACCAAAACATCTAATCTAGGTGCCCACTAAAACAACAACTCAAGAATCTACTCTGGAAAACACAAGCCATGAGGACATAGAGCATGTGATAGGGCAGCCCTACGCTCTGGAAGAGGTCTCTGCGGCAACACGAAGCTGAGAACACCAGAGGCATCTAAACATTGGGGGGTTATATAATTGGCGAATAATTTGCTTAATTCAACAATAAGAGAAATACAGAAATAAGCAAATAACAAAGAAATGCCACAGAAACCAACAAAGTAGAGAAATAGGTCCTTACAGTGAAACTCCACATACTGATCCCAAAGAAATTGCACTGGGGGATGGAAAGTGGTAGTGGTGGCTGCAGGGCAGAGCTGGAAGCACGACAGAATCCTCATCCTTGGGGCTTCTATACAACCCATAAATCATGAGATAAAGATAAACAAGTAAATGAGAGCTAGCAGAACATGCTATGTTTTAGATGTGAAAATGAAAAATATTAAAAGAACTTCAGTGCCTGAATGCAAGATCTGAGATACACAGATACAAGATCTGCATACATAAATCTGGGAGCACCTGTTTTTAACAAGTTATAAATTATTACTTGACTCTTTAAACTGTGGGACTATATCATAGTAATACAAATATAAGCAACCAGGGGGTTGGGAAGAGGGCTGTCAAAAAGTGAATGCCGTATAAGCATGGAGGACCTGAATTCCACTTCCCCAAACCCATGTAAAGAAAAATGCCAAGAGCGGTGGTGCATGCCTGTAACCCCAGCACTGAGGTAATAGACTGAGGAAGATGCCTGGGACTGTCTGGCTAGTCAGCTTTGACTAACAAATGAGCTTCAGGCCATGTGAGATGTTGTCTCAAATGAAGATGGATGGAACCTGAGGGAACAACACCCAAGACTGTCCTCTGGCCTCCACATACACACACATATATGTATACACACAAATTTAAAACAATCAGGGCTGGGGTATAGCCTAACAGTAGAACACTTGCCTAACATGCTCATGGCCTTGGGTTTGAGCTTCAGGACTGAAAATAAAATTCTGGCAGAGCATAGCAGTGAACACCTTTAATGTTAGCACTTGGGAAGCAGAGGCAGGTGGATCTCTTAGCTGGAGACCAGTCTGATTTACATAGAGAGTTCCAGGGCAATCAAAAGCCACATAGTGAGACCTGTTTCAAATAAAATAAAATAAAACAAACTCTGAAACAGATGTGTGGTATGGCTGGCAGAGGACCAAAATTTAATTGATGTGAGCCCCAATTCTTCTTTATGCTCTTCAGTTGAGCAGGAACTTACGAGCTACTTGGATCAGAATTTATCCAACTTTATCTTATTTAATCCTTACCCACCAGTTAGGAACTATTCTTTAGATGAGAAAACAAACAAGGTGACCTACTCAAGAATGAACATTCTTCCTCCCCATTCCTGAGACAGGAACCTACTAAAGGGTTTTGAGCACACAGTGACAAGATAGGACTTAGTTAAACAATTTACTAGAGCTGCTGCTCAGAAAATACACAGCAGGAAACAGCTGTGAATGCAGGAAAGCTAAATAAGAAGAGAATGTAGTGTGGGCAGGGGTGGCTGTAGGAGATGCATGAAGTCCTGACCAAAGTGGAGGGGTGAGGCCAGTGAAGTGATAGATGCACTCAGGTCATAGAGAAAAGCTGAGTTTGACTATGAAGTTCCAACCCCAAGCCTCTGGGAGAAGGAATAGCAAAGTGGCACTCAATGAGGACACATGGACTTCTAGGAAGGTATGCTGAGGGTCCACCTGGAACTCTGAGTCACATGTTCACAGAGAAGTCTTCACAGCAGTTTGAAAGTTGTCTACAGAAAGACAGTATTTAAAGCAATCAAACAGAAAAGTTTAAAAGGGAGGAGTGCCTGGGATACCCCAGAACATTCCAACATACAGAGAAAATGTAGCCAGGGAGATTCCAGGTGAGAAGAGGGAGAAAAAGAGGGTTACCAGAGGCATGTAAGGAGACAGACCAGAATAACCAGGTATGCCTGTGCTACTGTGTAAAACTAGGCAGCTCTTCTCTCCAGGCTCCGACCAGTGGTGAGCTCATCTGCTTCCACAGCCTCAGCTGGCCCTCCATACTTCACCCAGAGGATTACAAAATCTGACCACTTGGTGAGCAATCCTCAGACTTTGATGTTTATCAGAACACTTGGACATCTCACAAAGCTGAGCAAAGCCCAGTTTCCCTGGCATAGATGAGGACCTATATACTGCTGGGAACTTCTCGGGGGCTCAGCAGCAGACACAGGGTGGAAACTTTAACTTCCATCATAGCCCTTGGCAGCCTTCTTACCCATGCCAACTGAACACCTTATCAAAACCGGCTCAGTCCTGAATGTCTGCCATCTCACTGCCCTAGCTTTCTTTGCTGCTTTTATGCCCTTGATAACAGCGTTCCCTGTTGAACTCCAGCCTTCCTCTCAAGCCAATAGTTCCAGGAAACTGAGCTCTATCCTGCCCACCTAAATGTGATTTATTTCTCCTAATCTCTTTCATTCTGCAGAGAAGGAAAGATAGTGGCTGTATGCCCTGCCTCCTCCCCTCCTTCCCAATCCCAATCTGGGCTCTGGAGTATTGACTCCATAATCCACAGAGAAGTGTTTCAAAACTTACTGATTAAAATAAACTGACTCATCATCAGTCCCTAACACCCACCTCCCTCCTTGTATCTTCCCACTGGGTGGCCCCAACAGATCACAATCTCAATGTTCCTCACCCCATCTCAGAGATGCCAGTGCTGTTGTTACCAAGCCAGAGGCCTGGAGTTTTCTCTGGGCTTTCCCTTCTCTCTACATCTGGTAAATTGCCAGGTCTGGGAAAGTCTCCTCAAGCTTTCTCCTCGTTGTCATGTTAGTCCCTCCATAAATAGCACTGCCATCTAACTAGCCTTTCAGCCTCAAGCCTACTTTAAGAAAACCTTTCATTCTGTATGAAACAGAAAGACAAGGCATGACATTGGGAGTTGTCACCCAGAAGGTACAGAGCACTCTCACACCCAGAGCTTATTTCCCCAGCTATACTCTAGGGAAAGCAGGCAGACACCACTTACAGCAGCCACAATCATGCTGGCAGACGAGGCTACAAAACAGCTGGTATAGCCAAAATTCTGTTCCTCCAAACAGGTGAGTGAGAAATGATTAAAGGACCTGAAAAATGATTAATGTCACTTGGAAAGAGAAATAGTAACTGTTCTAGTCACTTGTGCCTTTCAGAAAAGAACATAAAGTCCATAGTCCAATAAGTCAGGAGTGCCTGTCTCCTCTGGCTTTATATGAATCCAGGAGGTAAGACAAACCAACTGTCTTCTTAACCAAGTCCAAAGGAGAGGGACATTTTCAGGAGAAGACTGGCAGCTGGAATTTGGTGATGTTTGGGCCAAAACAACAACAACAAAACCCACAAACCACCTCAATAAGTGATTCTCTAAAATGAAATTGGTGCCTTCTGAGTTGCACAGAACATCCTGAAGACAAGGTCTCTTATACCTGTCACCTGCCAACTAGACTTACATGTTCTAAGCAAAGATATAAGTTCTGGGGCTGGAGAGTTGGCTCAGTGGTTAAGAGCACTTGCTATTCCCTCCAAGGACCCAGATTCAATTCCCAGCACTCACATTGAAGTTTACCACTTCCTCAGGCACCAGGCATGCATGTGGTACACAGACACACATGAAGGCAGTACTCATACACAAAGAATAAGGTAAATTTTTTAACATTTTTATTTTGTATTAATCACAGGTTATGTACTTTGTATCCCAGCCGTAGCCCCCTCCCACATTCCCTCCCTATCCCTTCTATGCCTCCCTTCCCTCCCTCATCTCCTCCCTGCCCCTTTCCAAGTCCACTGATAGGGGAGGACCTCCTCCCCTTCCATCTAACTCTAGCTTATCAGGTCTCTTCAGAAATGGCTGCAATGTCCTCTTCTGTGGCCTAGCAAGGCTGTTCCTCCCTCAGGGGGTGGAGAGGTTGAAGAACCAGCCATTGAGTTCATGTCCAAAATAGTCTCTGTTCCCCTTACTAGGGTATCCACTTGGATATTGAGCTACCATTTGCTACATACAAGCAGGGGCTCTAGGTTATATCCATACATGGTCCTTGGTTGGAGAAACAGTCTCATAAAAGACCCCTGTGCCCTGATATATTTGGACCTTGCAGAGCTCCTGTCCTCTTCCAGGTCATACTAACTCCCTCTTCTTTCATATGATTCCCTGCACTCTGCCAAAGGATTGGTTATGTTTCTTAATATTTGCTTTGATACCCTGCTAGGTAGTCTTTCCGAGGCCCTCTGAGGTAGGCTCTTGCCCTGCTACTTCCTTTCTCCTACATCCAATGTCCGTCCCATTTGACTTTCTTACCCCAGGTCCTCTTTCTTGCTTATCTTCTTTAGGTGTATAGATTTCAGTATGTTTATCCTATCTTATAGGTCTATATGAGTTAGTATATACCATGTTCGTCTTTCTGCTTTTGGGATACCTCACTCAGGATGATCATTTTCAGGTCCCACCATTTGCCTGCAAATTTCATTATTTCCTCATTTTTAATTGCTGAGTAGTATTCCATTGTGTAAAAGTACCACAATTTCTGTATCCAGAATAAGGTAAATTAAAAAAAAAAAAAGAGAGAGAGAGAGAAAGTAAGTTCCACTTAAAAATCTATACATAATTCTAATCTAATTTGAAGTTTTGCTTCTCTTTTCTGTTTCCTTTAGTGAGACACTTTAATACAGCTCTTCATATTGTGGTAACCCCAACCATAAAAATTATATTGTTGCTACTTTATAACTAATTTTACTACTGTAATGAATCACAGTATAAATAAATGATATACAGTTATCACTTATGATATCTGATATGCAATCCCTATAAAAGTGTCATTCGATCCCCAAATGAGCCATGACCCACAGGCTGAAAACTGCTGCTTTAGACACTATAAATGTAGTCACATATTCTCAATGACGGGGATTACAACTTTATACTATTTTCCTTCTAATCTATGCCACAACTTACTCCCTTTTTCCTCTCTCTACCTTCCTCCCCTTCTCATCTGTGTGTGTGTGTGTGTGGGGGGTTGATATGTATTGGGGAGGGGCAATTAGGTGTGAATGACTGTTGTATGGACATGTATCTGCAGGTAAGGCCATCAACACATGCGTATCCAAAGGACCAAAGATATTGGATGCCTTCCACTTTTCACTCTCCACCTTATTTTTTGAGACATGATCTCCCCCTGAACCTGAAATTTGCCATTGCAGGGGGCCGATATTCCAACTGGCCACTGAGCTCCCAGGATCAATCTAGCCCTGCCCACCAGTTCTTTGGGGTTAAGTTATGAATCGCCATGCCTAGCTTCAACAGATCTGGTGCAGCAGATCTGAACTAGGGTCCTCTTTGCTTTCACAGACAGGATTCTTACTCACTAAGCCTTTCCCCAGCCCCATATCCCTTTTTTAAGTTGTTTTTATATGCTTTGACGCAGTCTAAGACTGTAATCATCAATATGTTTTTTTTTTCTTTTACTTCATGGCTCTCAGACACCTTGTTAAAAATGTTATTCTATTTTTAGTGATAATGCTTTATGGTTTATGCAGTTTGATGCCTCAGGTAATCTACATTTCCAACAAATAATGCTTCTTAGATCCACAAGCTCCAATCCTTTCTACATCCCTGTTTCAGAGAACTCTGCAGAAAATAAAACTTCAACCATCGTGATACCTTCAGATTAAGAGAACAAAGTTTTAGGAAGGAGATTGAGGCAGGACAGAAAGACAGGAAAACTTAATGGAACAGGGAAGGGTTAAGAAGGCCCTTGTTCTGGAATCTGTTTGGTCAGAGTTCAACAAGGCTGATAAAAGCCAAACTGCCTGCAGAGACAGTGCCTATCTTCCTAACGCCATCTCAAAGAAGTTAAAAGCTACAAACTGCCTACAAGGGGCCTGTGTTTAACTGTGTTAGCTTCATCTCTCTTCCCTGAAGCAAAACAACATACATATTAGAAACCATCTTAAATT
Source organism: Pachyuromys duprasi (assembly GCA_028658305.1). Lineage (NCBI taxonomy): Eukaryota > Metazoa > Chordata > Mammalia > Rodentia > Muridae > Pachyuromys > Pachyuromys duprasi. The sequence continues at coordinate 78,046,766 of CM053758.1, read as the reverse complement.
TTCATTGACCAAAGAAAATCTTTAAGAAAAATAAGTAAATCAGATCCTATCTTTTTTACTTGGTTTTTAAACTTTGCTTACTCTATAAGCCATGTTTATAGCACATCCTTTAAACTAAATAATTCAGAAGGTCACAGAATCACAGCATAAAATCAGTTTAAAGACAGAGAGCCATGACCCATGACTTAGGGTGCACACTATCCTTTTCTTACACATTTCTCCTGCTCTCCAAATTATTATGTGTAAGTCTAAAGCATGTGCTATCTCTTACCTCTATGTCAGAAACTCAGTAACTCTGCTTCTCTGGCTCATCCTATGGCCTCATCAAGGGTCTGCTTTTACGTGATTGGAAGACCCTAATGGACAGGAGAAGTCTCCTCAGGCAACTGACAGCAGCTGGACTGTTTCTCCCCACTGATGGTGACTGTCCCCGGGTCTTCCCTTCTTTCACTCCCAGCTAGTAGATTACATGGTCTGGAAATATTTCCTTCCTTCTTCCATCCCTCCAACCTCCTGAGCTGTGTCCCCTGGTCAAAGCTCTGTCTTCTAAGTGGCTGCACTGTCTTCCTAATTGTTCTTTCAGTCTCCAGCTTCATCTACCACTACCAGCACCCCAACTGCTCCCATAGCTGCCAGGAAGATGTGTCCCTAGAGTTTTTATAATGCTTCACAGTTTCCTGTCACCCAGGATATGAATGGAGGCCTGGGTACCCTGAGGAAGGCAAACACCCACGGAGCATGTACTGGTCAGACCACATTTGTAGCCTAGTTCTCCCTTTACCAGCTGTGTCCCTGATAAACCTCTAACATCACTGAGCCTCATCTTTGCTATAAGGAAGACTCAGGGGTCATTGTGGGGGGTCATAGGAAGTTCACAGCTGCAGCAGTTATTCTCCTGGCCACATCTGGCTCCTGCCCTGAGCAATAGCCAAGCCACTGTCACCAGCCTGCTTCAGCTCTCAGGTGACTCCCTCAGTGTGGGATGTTTAGTTAAGACCTTGTTCCCTTCAAAGACCCAATCTTAGCATCGTCCTCTCCAAGGGCCTCTCTTAACCCCCACTCCACCCCACCACAGACTTCCCCAGGGCACTTGCCACATTGTATGTAGGGTGTTTGGGGTTTCAGTCTCTTGCCAAGAAAGGCCAGGCCATGTTTCTGACCTTGGATCAGCTCACATGGCTGAAGGAATAAAGAGACCAGACACCTGCAGGAGGTGGCCTGAGATTAACAGGAAAAATTCCTCCCATTATGAGCCTGCTCGCACACCATGATGATGGAACAGGCATAGGACAGATATTCCCATGCCTAAAGGGAGAAATGGGACAAAGAGGCACAGAACTGCCATGGAGAGGTTCCCAAGGGTGGCAGGCCAAGTTACCCTGCCTTCTGCCTCAGTCTGGGGCCCTGAGGTCACATGTTCCATAGGGTAAAAGCCAGACTGTGGTTAGCAGCATAGTCTACCTGGCCTGAGACAGTCGCCCTGAGCTACAGACAAACTCTGCCATAAATTTAGGACAAGGCCACAGGCATTGGGTTCCCTGAAAACACACACTCCTCTTGTGATAGAAGAGTCAAGGCAGGACAGAAAGTCTGCAGAGTTGTCAGAGATGCTGAAGGCCTTTGGTGGATAATAAATATCTGGTCTAGGAGGAGTAAAAAGGTGGCTCTATTTCATCAGTGACAACACCACCTCATGTAGTCTAAGACAAGCTGAGGAGGAGAAAATAAAAGAATGCTACTCAAAGAAAAGAAGCTTGCTTCACTTGGCCCCACCTAATCAAACCATCAGTTAAGTCCTAACAACAAACAGTAGGGCTTTACAGCATCAGAAACACTGTTTTGTTTTGTTTTGTTTTGTTTCTCACACATTTCTGATAGAGTTCTGATGCCGCATAGCTCCCTTAGCGTCTTTTCCTGTTGTGTCAGGTTAGCGGGGTGGTACACACTGGGCATTTCCACCCACTCATTAATGGGTGAGTTCTAAGAGATTGCTATAAACATTAGTGCTGCATGCAAGCCAGCTCTCTGGAGCATGCTGGAAGGATTCTTTTGGCTTTCTGGAAGTTCCATTTAAGACGCAGGCCAGCTCCCATCACATGTCCTTGCCACCCCACCACCAGCCTTCTTTGGCATAGCCCAACCCAGATGCTTCCACTTAGCACATACCCAAACACTCCAGTCCTTCTCACCAAACCACGGCCCTGTAAACAAAGCCATAATCCAACACCATGTAACAATAGCAGGGCGGTCACACAGCTCAACACCCTCCTCTGCAGGACACAAAGAACCTCTCAGGGCACCGTAACTTTACCTCCAAGTGCCACAAAACCAGATTTCTGGCATTGTTATCCCTCAATATTGGGGACAGGACTGACATCTCCATCCCCATTCAAATGCAAGCTACTTAGACCACCACCCCAAAGACAGGAGACACTACCCCGTAGAGCTGAGCCCAGTCCACTGGGTACAGCCTGTCCAGGAAACCATCTGACCCTGGATGGAGGAGCACTGAGAGGGGATGACATTTCCCTTCATTTGGTTACTTAATATCTTCAAATGGCATCTCATACCCTCTGACCATTTGTACCTCCAAGTCTGCTCCAGGCATTCTGCTGAGCGCCTAAGATGGTCATGTCTAATCTAAAGGATAATTGATTCAGGGCAGGAGTGGGAAGTAAGGTTGAAATATATACCTCTGGGAAAAGTAAGCCAGGAGCCAAGCATCACAGCCTTCCATCAGTCTGCTTTCAGTCATACCATAGGACAAGCTAATCTGTCTCCACACAGAGGGAGGAGCCAAAGTAGCCACCCAAGAGAATTTAGGATGGAGGGTTCCTTGCTTCCTTCTGAGAGACTCAGAAAATGAGAAGTAAATGTAAATGTGATAGCTAAGAGGAAAAGGACCAGGAACAACTCAAAGCTGCACCCTTCCCCCACCAGGTCCCCATCCACATGGCTGTCCACAATGAGGGCAAATGACTTCCCGAGCAATTTCCACCTGCCTGTAAACACTGCCTTCTGGGAGTTCACAGTAGGTTTCCTGCCTCCCAGGAGTGAATAGACTTGTTCTGCATTAGCTCATTAATGAGGGATACATTACAATTATCAGCTCTATTTTGCAAAGTCTGTGACCAGAAACTGGAGAGAGTGAGTGACAGCAGGTAAAGCTGAGGCTGGCTTGAGAACAGTCTTACCTCCACTGCCCCCGGAACTTGTCCTTCAGGCAACCACATTCATGAAAGAAGTACTTGGAAACTACCTACTCTTCCCAGCAATAGTGTGAGAGGATGAAAAGAGAAAGCACCAATACTGGGGAGCCAACTACCATGGTGTTAAGAAGCCTTAGCTGGAGTTAGACTGCCTGTAGCTGGAGTTAGACTGCCTGGGTGGAAACCCCAATGTAGATATTAACTCAGTCTGCTGGAATCCCTGACAGTCAAGACACAGGAGAGCATCCTCATGACCCTGTGTCTTTTGCATGCTGTCTCTTCAACCTAAAGACTCCTTTCTCCAGTCTCTATAAAACATTAAAAATTATTTTTTTCATGTTCACACTATTCCATATGCTCCAAGACAGCTCCATGACTGTTCTCTGCTGAACTCACAACAAGCACTCACTGCTGCATTTAATGTTTCATGTTGCTGAGGAAACAGCCAATGGAAGAAGACTGGCATCTTCTCTTGTCTTGCATTGCTAAGTATCTGACTGGTAAGCATGAGAGAAGGAACAGAGCACAAACAGTTCTGTCCTGCTTTTCCTCTCTCCCAAGAGATACCTTAAGATAAGGCACATCTCTGGAGGAGACTACATTTATATATGCCCACACTACAGGTGCATGTTAATTCTGCAGTGGGATGCCTAAGAATCTTATGGCCACATTCTCTATAAATAACTCTATCAGCTATAAAACTAATAGCTTAGTCTGCCTCCAACTCCTGGTCCTGTTTTTCAACTGTTGCCAATTAAAGCAGCATCAACAATTAATGTATCTCAAATAAAGCCAGGTCACTCAGTAAAAGACAAAGCAACAGTGTCCATGGAATTATTGGTCACCATGTGGCAACTGGTGACCAATACACCATCTTCAAGGGTAAAAAGCAGCACTCTCAGTAGCTACCAGGTGGATCACAACCAAGGATGACGTACCTACTTTCCCCACATGCCCTATCTGGGAGCACATCAACCTTTCTCTGAAACCTGAAGTTGATGCTGTACTTCATTTTCCCACATGTGGCAATGCAAAAAAAAAAGGTAATCTGGGAGGAAGCCATCTGGATTGTGGCTGCTGGACAATGCCTGCCAAAGCGGATTATATCTCAGTGTCTGGTGTTTAGACAAGCCTTGTCAGGTCTGTCAGTGTGAATCAGATCCTCACCAGCATGAACATTTCAGAGCACATTAGGGGTGTCTTACCTAACAGACTACCCTCCCAGAAGTACTTATCTCCATCTGTCCCCCACTCCACATACCTGCCACCATGGTAAGCAAACCCTTACACTCCACTGATCGGCCTCTGTGGGTTAGCTCCTCAGGCCTACAAACCACCCTTCAAAAGAAGCATGCTTATTTTTCTTCTCACTGCAGCAAATACACACATGCACAAATACACATTTACACATTCAAGTCACCTTCAGGGAGGAAGGAGATGATTCAGAGAAAAGCTTCAAATACTTCAAATTGAATATGTTCCCCAAAGGTGTATCTCTAAAGAATAACACCAATAAGAGGTTGTTGATGGGCAGCAGATCTGGTAGGCCATTCCTTCAATTCTGTGGATGTCAGAATGTTAGTTTAAATAATAAACTGTTAAAGAGTCCACCATCTAAGGCTCCAGGCTTTTGGTGGGGATGGGAGGTTAGTACATAGAATTCTACCTTTTCTTCCAGAAGAAAGGAGATCTGGTGACTCATATGGGCTCTACCAGTGCCATTCAGACTGCCCTGAATAAGTTCTAGCACCCAACCCAGCTCTCCCTCCCCTCATCATCTCTCAGACAGATTGTCAAAGCTCCCTTCTCTGGGCTTCTGAATCTGTCCTTTCTAGGGCAGTAGGACATGGTTCATGGAACTGCTCCTCAGCCTTCCACAGCTGGGCCCCAACTACTTGACATGGGGGGGAAAAGCCTCATTTTGTAGCATGACAAAGGTCCTCCATCTTCCAGGTGGACTATCACCAGGCTGTGAATCCCAAACACACCAGACTATTTCTTAGCCCTGGAAGATATAAAGGTTTTCTTGCCAATTGGCATAGAGCTCTGCTTGCCTGGCAGGACTCAACCTTGTGGTTCAATCCCCAGCATCATTTAAGCAAGGCATGGTGGTACATGACCGTAATCCCAGCATTCAGGTGGAGACAGGAGGATCAGAAGTTCAAGATCATTTACTGCTGTGCAGGGAGTTTAAGGCCAGTATGGAATACAGGAGACCCTGCTTTTTATTTGTTTGTTAAAAAACAACAACAACAAAGAAACCTCTGACCATCCACAGAAAGCCTCTCCTATCTCCTCATTTACTTCAAATGCTTTCTCCATCTATTCTTCAAAACCTCACCTAAGGCCTTATACAAATGCACCAGGGGCCCTTCCCAAAACTTACACCTGATACCAGTCCCTAGGGATGCTGGATTCCTCCAGCCTTTGTCCCTGCCATACACTGAACCTATGGTAAGCATCAGAGCTGTTTACATTGCTTTTAAGAATGACAGTAATATATTTTTTGATGTATTTGTCCCCACTTCTGAATTGAGTGACTCAAAGTGGGGGATTATATTCTACTCATCTTTCTCTCAATGAGCCCAGGGAAAAGCATGCTACAGGTGGACACTCAGTAAATGTCTATATATCTTGGAGATGAAAAGCAGTATTTTGTTAGCATTCTGAAATAAGGGTTGGGGGCCAGACAATGATACCCTCTCCCACCTAGCTTTCTCCCTTCTGCCTGATTTTCAGAGGTGAAGGCCACGTTACCATTAAGAGGAACCTGGCTGTGCTTGGGCCTGAGATGAACGAACAACAGGCAAATGATAGATGCTGCTGTATTCCCAAAGGACCAACAAAAGCAGAGGATATGGCTTACCCTGGCTGATAATAAGGCCAGGCTCTCTTCCTCCTTCCATTAGCTTAGAATGCTAAACAGCAAGAAAAAACTGGTCTGAAAAATCTGGCATGCTTTCTTTATTATCTAGGGTATTCAGGGCCTACAGCAGCTACCACCTACTAGTCTCTCTGCCTATGGAGAGGGTGCAACCCCAAAACTTGGCACGTACAAAGCACATACTAATTGAATCAATAAAAAAAATTTTTTTTTAACTTGAACCTTCACCTTAACATTTGGTAAACAACTTAATTCTGATTCAAAGCAATGGCATTCCTTTTGCATTCGAGGAAGAAAAGGAGTACTATGTGGCTGGTGCTGCATGATGGGTGCTGTGTGGCATGTGTTTACAGCTCTAGAAACTGGAAAGACTAAGACATAACTGAATGCAGGAGTTCAAACTAGACATATAACAAGACCCTATTTTTTTTTTTAAGATGCATATTTGTGTTGCTGTCAGCTTTGGTCAGGAAAGCTTCTTTTTTGCTATAGTCAGGGCTATCTGCACACTCATATCTGGTCAAAATGATGAGAATAAGTGACTTTTAAATGCTCATGGTACCCCTCTATCACCTGTCGGAGGCTCAGAGAAAAATGCAGAAGTGAGCTCAGAAAGCTGGGCTGTGGTAGCACATGCCTTTAATCCCAGCAATCTGAAGACAACAGCAGAAGGATTTCTGAATTTGAGGCCAGACTAGTAGACTAGACAGAGTAAGTTTCAGGACAGCCAGGGCTAAACAGAGAAACCGTGTCTCAAATATAAGAAGAGGAAGGAATGGGATATCTAGAATGCTGTCTTCTAAGCATTACATGGCCTTTGCACTCTTGGACTCATAGCAGTGGTGACTATCCACACAAGCTTGGCTCTAGCACCATCTTATCATAAAGGGAGAAGAGAGATTCATGATACAGACCCCCCATACTGTCCCTGAGGAATTGCCAGTAGCTAATGGTTACTTAGGCCCACAAAGCCTCACCCCTCCCTAATGATCTGCAGGCAGCTAATGGTTGCTGGGAGAAGGCAGAGACATTTTCTTCAGTGATGTAGCCAAGAGTAAGGTGTCCAGCTCCTGTAATTAACCACGCTCCTATAAGCAACCTCAATGAAATTCATGAGGTCATCAAAGAGGAAAAAGATATCATAGAAGTGTATAGAAACGCTTTTTCTGTTAATGTCCTTTGAAACTTACCTTTACAAATCAAACTTTCTCCCAACTTGTAACCAAGTTAAAGACGTGTGTTGAGATTATTTATAACTATATTCTCATTTTGCTGGGGACTCAGCTTGTCTGGAATTAATCTTACTTACTAGGTTTTAGATTCCCAATGTAACCAACTCCTACAAGCTAAGCTGAATGTACAGCTTTGTTCTAATGGTATGCTCTCTATTTCTCCTTCATGACCCATTCATGCCCTTGACTCAGAACAGTGTATGTGTGGTAACTGGACCTAAGAACATTCACTAGAAGCAGTGAGGCATTGGAAACAAGTCTCCCCACAACTTGTGGGCACAGACTGATAACATCTGCTTGGGATTGTGTGCTCTTATGAGTCAATAGAGTAAGAAAAACAGTATCTTCCTTTATAAGAGTCCTGTAAAACATTAAGATAAAAATTCACTATTTCTTCTAGAGACCATAATTGCTATGCAGTTCAACACAGTGGAGAGCCTTTGTTCAGGGAACAGGACTTTGTTCAGGGAATCAGAACTCTTCACAACAAATCAGGGTCAGGCTCAATGTTGGGTAAAGGAACCAAGGCTAGTTCCTTTTTTTTTTTTTTTTTAATGCAGCTCTGCTGAGAAAGGGACTTGATGAGGAGCGGGTGGATCAGTGGGAGCAGAAGAGGGGACAACATGGGGTAATAGGTAATGAATATAATCAAAATTACATACATATATGAAAATGTCATAACGAAATCCAATTATGTATAAATCCAATTACGTATGCTAAAAAAAAGCACATCAGAAGAAGATCAAAGACTATCCTTCCAGATTCAGCCTGCTATACTACTCAAGCTCTTGCTTCTGTCAGAGGAAAAGAGGGCTTCCTCATCACCAACCTAGGCCTCCTCACCACCAACCTTGGACTCCTGGCGGCCATGAATACACTGTAGGACTCACTACTGTAAGACATCCCCAATGGCAAGTGATAGTCTAGGCCCTGAGTGTTCCCAGGTGAGTCTTTGGACAAGGTCAGTCAAACTTCTGCTACTGACTGGGCTAGGTCTATCTTCTTTGTCAGGATCAGTGGTAAGATCCTCTCTGTTCTTCTCGGTGACACTGAGGCTTGTTTTCTGGGGATTATGAAAAACACCCTATATGACCTTAACTGTGTTTCCAAACTTTTCAAGTTGAAATCCCAACCCTTATGTCACCGTATTTAGAATGTGACTGTATTTGGAAATAAGACCATAAAAGAGATTACTACATCACAGTGAGACCTAATCAGATATAACAGGTGCTCTGAGAAGAGGCTAAAACACTAGGTACAAATGAAAGACCATGTGAAGGTGCAGCTAGAAGACAACTACCTATAGTCCAAGGAGAGTGGCCCACAGAACCAACCCTGCCAACAATATGATCTCTAATTTTAGCAGCCATAATTGTGAGAAAAAAAGCTATCACTTGAAGCCCCTATTTCTGATACCTAGTTCTGGCAGCCCAGGCAAACTCAGGAACACTCTTCTTTGATCTTGGATCAGGGAAGCCCATGTGAAGAAGGCTATAGCCTCCCTGGAGCTGGTGATTTAATCACCCTGATCCAAGGTTGTTTCCCTCTCTCTCAGTACATGGGAGAGTTCTGCTTCACACTTACACATTAAATACCCAAATGCAGGCATTTCTTAACATTTATTTATATTTACTCAGCTCTTGAGTGAATTGCACCTAGGGACTAGGATCATGAAAAAGCACAAACCTCAGGTTTCAACAATGAGGAAACCTTTAGACCTAAAAAAATAGCAGCTATTGAGCTACATTTAAGAAACCAACAGCCCTAGGCCCAGCTGCCTTTTCTGCAACCCCATGCAACAACTCCTGCATATGATTTGGGTAGGGAGGGTTGCAGCAGGGCCTGTCCCCTAACCTTATCTGGCCAGTCACAAGATACTTGTCACTTAGATCACTTTCCCACCTATGAGTTCTTAGGCCAGAGGGTAACTTAGGGACTTTCCCAACAACAGGAACCAGGAATCCCCTACTTGTTTATGTGCTACTGCAGACCAAAGAAAGACCTTGCTAGTCAGGTTCCCATTGCTGTGATAATCAGCATAACTAAAAACAACTTGGAGAGAAAAGGGTTGATCTCATGGTTGAGAAAAAGAAAGGCAGTAACATGGAAGCAGGAATAAAAGCAGAGACCATGCATGAACGCTGCTTATTAGCTCGCTCAGCTCCCTTTCTTCCATAACCCAGGCCCACCGGCTTAGGGATGGTACTACACACAGTTGGCCAGGTCCTTTTAAATTAACTGACAATTAAGAAAATGACCCACAGATATGCCCACTGGCCAATCTTTGACAGGCAATTCCTCTATCAATCAATTCCTCTTTCTAGGTAAGTCTGTGGAGTCAACAAAACTAACCAGACCAAGCCTGCAGGAACAGGACTCTACACAGGTATCCCCTTTCTTTGGGCTCAAACAGCATCATAAAAATGTTTTACAACCTCCAATATTCTTTGCCTCTTCTCTCACATAACAGGGCTTTTAGTCCCCCACAGAAGACACGCCAACAGTTCCTCAAAGTCAAAGGAAGTAAAAGGTATTGAGGCCCTTATAATTTGATTCAAAAGGGCCATGTCAAGGACATACAAATTTCAGGTTCTGATACACCACTCCACTCCACCCAGAGCCTTTGGAAATCCCTTTATTATCAAGTAAAGATGGACTTTCCCCCTCCTCCAGAATAAGAGGAACAGCGCACAGCAGTAAGAGTCCAACTCTGCCTTTGCCTGTGTATATACGACAATGTCACCATAAATTGGACAGGTAGCTTATAAACAACACAGATCTATTTCTAATAGTCTGAAGATGGGGAGTCCAATTCAGTTCTGGTGAGGGCCCATTTCCTGTTTCTAGCTGTGCATGTGCAGGATGCAATGCCTCTTCACAGGCCCCTAATCCCACTAATCCCATTCATAGGGGCTCAACTCCCACACCTAATCATCTCCCAGAGCCCAACTTTATACCATTACTTGGGGGGGTTAGGATTTCAGGAAATTAATATGAAAGAAAGAACATATTCATAGCAAAATTGGATGAACAAGTAATTAAATGCTGGCTCTGCTCACTTTTGTTTGGTTTTTACCCTAGGTAATATACATCAACCTCTTGGGTTATTGTATACTGAGGATGCTAATATACTTGCTTCACAAAAGGCTGGACCCTGTGAGAAGAAAGAGGACAGAATGAAACTCTCAGACTCAGTGCCTGGCCCACTAAATCTGCAAAACCCTGTCTCACCCAACTCAGGGAGCACATCCTGACAGTACTATTCTAAAAGACGGATTTGGCCAAGACTCTTTATGGCCTAAATATAAGGGAGGGGTGGGAGTCAGGATATATCCTGACTTTCTTTAAGAAGTAGCCATATACCTCCAGGCCAACCCCAACATAAGTGGACACTGAGGGCACCAGAGTTCAAACACTGTACATGTGTTCTGAATTTTCTGTGCCTTTCTAGCAGTACCTGACAAAAAAACAGCAAGGCCATGGCCTTCCTAAGCCTGACAGATCCTAAGTCTCTGACAGATCATGTGTCCACTCTTACAGGTCACATGTCCACTCTTTCAGCTCACATATCTCTAACCCTGCTCAGGGAAAGTAAGCAGGATAAGTTTATGATGCTTAGGGGCCAGTTGGGGACTGATTGACAGAGAAGTCACAACCAGGGAAAAGGATCTGGAGGCAGCCATAATGGCAGCTAAAGCAGAAACTGGGCTCTGTAGGTTTAGGTGGGGAAAGGACCATGATCTCATCACATTCACAGCTACCTTTAATTTTGAAACAGCAGGACCTCTGTGCAGTGGACTGATATCAAGAGTGCCCATATCAAGTCCAGTGATGACTTGAGAGGGAAGGCAGCCAAGTGGAACCAGCATCCTAGAAGCCCCATAAATGCTCTTATTGGATGCCAGACGCTGAGGGAAAGATCAGTACCAAAGAAGGAATCAGTCCAGGAGTTAGGCAGACAGGTGTCACATAACAGTGAATTAATGGCATATCTTTCTCACATACCTTAAAGGACTCTCATCAACACCATTACTCATTCAATTGTCACGTTACCTAAAACCATACTCTAAATGTAGGTAGCCCTGACACTTGGGAGTGCTGAATTGTTAAGGTGGAGCATCCCTCAACATTTTTAAAGGTTCCCGTTTGGTAGGTGGGACATAGAGGTAGAAAGTCTTTTCCAAGAAGTAGCCCATTAACCTGAGATCTCAGGACACTAGCCTCTCGACTAGCAAATCCTGATATGAAGAGTCACTGTTTCCTCCACAGCTGGTCTTCTCAGACTTTCATGCAGGGATCCTAGTGCCCACTCCAAACCTCTGCTTGGGCAAGCTCTGAGCAAATGCTTACCACATTCTATCAGCCACACTTCTCCACCCCCACAGCTTCACCTGCGTCACTGCCCAGGTTGTCCTGACTCTCATCCCTCACTATGCCCATCCAGCCCATTGCAGAGCACCACTCTTGCTAAACAGCCCAGGATCCTAAAATGATGGAGTTGTTACAAATGATGTGACTAATGATGAAGTAGCTAAAGCTAAGATGCCTTTTGTAGGCATTAAGACAATCAGGATCATCACACCCAATTTTAACATATTTTCTTGAGTTGGTAAAAATAGAACTAAAACTTCAGAAATTACCTATAGAACTAAGGGACTAATAGTTTCTTTGATACCTTAAAAAAAACAGCAGTATAGAGACTGGAGAAATGGATCAGCAGTTAAGAGAACCTGCTGCTCTTGCAGAGACCTGAGTTTAACTCCTAGCACCTACATGGTGGCTCACAGTCCCCACCCCATCCCACCCCCATTCTCCCATCCCCAGTTTCAGGAGATCCAAAGCCTTCTTCTGGGCTCAGAAGGCATCAGGCACACACATGGTGCACATAAATACACACATGCAGACACTTACCCACACATACACACACTTTAAAAAGAACAGCAATGTGTTACTATTTTTGAGCTCTGCTACCTAGAACAGGAATACAGCTTTGTGACAATCTTGCCACATCTACCAAGTTTCTCTGAAGATTAACATGGTCAGGCACATGCTGACTTGACTATCTTCCTGCCTTATCATCATTAAGAGAAAAAAAAGGTCTTCAGTATAACTGACTGTTTCATCTGGACCCTAAATGTGATGGCAAGGGTAGAAACAACATGCATTGAGGGTCAGAGCAACCAGGTTTAAATGTGATGTCAGTCATTCACCAGTTAGGACACCTTGGGAAAGTCACATGTCCTGTCAGTCAGTCAGTTTCCGGCAGAATTCAAGCTTGAGAGGCAGCCAGTGACATTTAAGTAAGCAGAGACCCTTTACTCAATGCCTCAGGCATGGTAGGTGCTTACTAAATGACCATAGTCCATCTCTGATGCTCTACTTAACCGGCTGACTCCTTGGCCAACGTAACCATTGGTTATTTTCTACACACTTAAATCCACCTAGCAGGGGACATGACCTACTCATCTAGAGCTCCCACTGTGCTTGCGGAGAACTGCATGAAAATTATCTAGTGACTATAATAATATTGCTAGAGGACCTAGGAATTATACTATACCTCTGTTCCTTAAAAGGTGGGAGTTTCCCTAGACCTGGTACATTAGTTCCTACTCTGAGCCATGCTCCCTTCCTGCCCTCCATGCAGACTAGGCTTTCATGCCTCTAGGGCATCCACATTGCTTAACCACAGCACACCCCACCCAAGGGCCCCATCAACCACAGCCTTTCCCTTGATGATGAAAACTCACTGTGGCCCAGGCTGCATTAAGTCAGACTTCTCAGTGCTCTAACTAGGGCCCTCTACACCCATCATTACCGGGGAGCTCAGGGATTTGGGTCACACTGTGCCTTCTATGTCTGTTATATACTCTCTTAGATGCTGGGAGGCTAAGGCCTTAGACCAAACACCAGGGCTCTCCATGTCATAGGACGTCTTCACGGGAGGTGTCTGTGTCTGGAAGAACATTCAAACCTAGTCATGGTGAGCCCAAAGACAGTATCAGCAGAGATTATACATGGTACTCACGTCTTGGGGATCCTCTCTGCAGAGTGTCAGATCACAAGGCATTTAGAGGCTTTCTTTTCACTCTCCTGTTCCATCAGCCTGTGACTTGAGATACAGAAGCTTGAAGATGGCCCTTCTCTATTCCCCAGCCCTTGCTGGAGCCTACATTCCTTGCTGGTTGTCTTTGCTCAGAAGCCATCAGTTATTCCCCAGCCTAAAAGAAATAAGCTCACCATCTCAGTTTAGAATTGAAATTTAACCCCTACCTCCCACCCCACTCCACAGCCCCAGATTCTCTGCTCAACTTTTATGAGACAGAGTCACCCTCTATAGCCCAAGCTGGCCTGGAACTCACTGTGTAGCCCAAGCTGGCTCAGAATCCATAGGAAGCCTCCTGCCTCAGCCTCCTGAGTGCTGAGATTACAAGCACAAGCCACCATGCCCAGCTTCTTTGTTCCATTTTTAGCAATGGCAGGCCTCCTCCTTATTTCTTGAGTCTAGTTTTCTCAAGTATGCCTCTGTAGCCCTGGTTGTCCTGGAACTTGCTCTGAAGAGCAGGCTGGCCTTGAACTCAGAGATCAGACTGCCTCTGCCTCCTGATTGCTGGGATTAAAGGCGTGAGCCACCACTACCCACTTTCCTCCTGTTCTCTTAACTCATGGATCCCTGAGGTTTTGGGTACTGTGGTTAAGCAATGCGGATGTCCCAGGGGCATGAAAGCCTAGTTTGAATGGAGGGCAGGGAGGGAGCATGGCTCAGAATAGGAACTGATGTACCAGGTCTAGGGAAACTCCCACCTTTCAAGGAACAGAGGTAGAGTATTGACCAAGGATCTCTGCATTCTCTCTTCCCTCATACCAAACCCTCCAGCTGCCCAGTAGATATAAGTCTGGGCAAAACATGATAGCTGCCTCATTCATCTATGTCTCATGGCAGTCTTGCTGTCTCTGCTCAGGTCTTCCATGACAAGAACACTAATTTTACAGCATTTAGGGAGTCCTTCCCCCGACTTGTTTGTGGGTAAATTCAAAGAAAGCTCCCCCCTCTGTTTCCATCAGTGAAGGCAAACTAAAAAAAAAAAAAAAAAAAAAAAAATTTACAAGGGCTTTTTCACCTGGATTGTGAAGACACACACAAATTGATCCCAGGAGGCTGAGAATGGGACTTTGCCCTGAAACCACCCCTCTGTGTGCTTCTCTTGTCCTGTATGCTGATGGCCAGCTATCTGAACCTGACCTCTACAGACTCCACTCTGCACTTTCCTCCTGGACTTTCTGCTCCCCTGTACCATGGCTGTTCTTTCTATGTCACACCTGCTACTTTCCTCTTCAAAGTTCAGGATAAGGATGGAAACTGCAAGGTTACTTCATGATGTGAACCACTTCTTCTGACAAAATGTTTTTCTCAGGCTTCTTGAGAAAGGGAAAAATAATGATAATACCATTTACTGAATGCCTACACCATGCCAAGCACTCTGACCAACGATGACTGCATCATCTCATTTAATCTTCACAACAACCAAATGAAGTGGGCCTCTATTATCATTAAGCCAATAAACAAATGAGAAACTTAAAAACTCAGAAGGGTAAACAGACTTGCTCAAAGTTGCAGCTTTGAGCCTGTACAGCACAAAGACTTAGATAGAGAACTGTTTGATTCAAAGTCATATCCTAGAACTGACAAGGTCCTCAAGTATCAGGCAGGCCAAGTCTTCATGATGGAGAAAACCAGCTACCTGCCCTAAAGGAATGAGGGGGTGAGGAGAGCAAGAGGAGTCGGTTTCCTCCTTTGAGAGGCAGGACAATAATCTGCGCCTGCGGCACCAGTGAGTTGGCAAAATGAAAACCTAGACAGATACTCGGGGATGTTGTTGCTGTTACCAGGTAAGCAGTGTTGCATAGAAGAACCAGATGTCTTGGCAGGGTGCAGGAAGCGCTTATGTAATAAAACCTTTCTATGACATCCAGTCAAGGTCAGGTGTCAGAGCCAAGAACTATTCCTTTGCTCTGGTAAAATGCTGAATGAGCAAAACTTGCCATTTTTTTCTCTAGATCACAATTTAACTTCTCTCCTCTAGGCTAGCCAATGCACCCTCCCCTACCTCTCTTCCCCTTTGCTCCCCCTACTGCTCCCAGAATTCAAGGTATGGGATAAGTTTAATGCATGAGGCAGTGCCGCCACACCAAGCACTGGACTGCACCTAGTAATGCCAAAGCTAGGAAGCAAAGGCAAGGGTCCCTGGCAGCTTGCTAGCCAGTCAGCCTAGTCTATGCAGTGTAAGAGAACCAGGAAAAGCCTTTGTCTCAAAATGACAAAATTAATGGTGTGTACCACCATGCCTAGCTACAAAAACAAAGTGGATGGCTCCTAAGGAAAGGAGCCCAAGGCTGTCCTCTGGCCCCTACATGCACCTGCTTACACATGAACACACACTGAGACAAATTATTCATGTTGCAATATATAAAATTAAATCTGATTCTCTGGAGCCTTCAAAAATCTGCTTCCCAGAGATAGGGGCACTAAGTAGTAGTATGCAAAAAATTCTGAGTTGAAATCCCAGCATAGGGTGTTTCCCATTTACTTCTGCCTCATGAGATAAACCCTTTTCAAAAGCATCAAAGCAGGCAGTTCCACTATAACTCCTCTGGAGGAATCAGGCCTAACTATAATTCTGTTGCCTCCAGTAAACAGTCCAATGAGATAGATATTCATGAAAAAGGCACTCTGGGTTAAGGGAAATGTGGTCTTGTGTTAGAGGTTGAAGATGCTGAGGAATCATCCCGTACACAGACAAGAAACAACATGGGTCTTCTTGGTTTAAGCCGTGGCACTTTCCTATTTCCTGTCCTTTCTTTCCCTCTAGGTTCCTATACAAACTCTCCCTGATAATACACAACTATCAACTAAGGAGTTGCTTTTATCAGGTATCTCTGGGTCTTTCTACCAAAAGCAGGCTGCAGACATTTGTTAAGAAGGCCTCTTAGAGACAGAAGAGATGGCTCATCAGTCAAAAGCACATACTGCTCTTGCAAAGGATCTGCGTTTGATTCCCAGCACCCATGCCAGTGCACTCATAACTGTCACTCACTCTAGCTCCAAGGGAATCTAAAACACCAATGACCTCCAAGGGTATTTACGCTTGCATGCACATACATATATATATATATACACATATATATATACACATATATATATACATATATGTACATATATATGTACACACACACGATTAAAAATAAAAATAAAATATTCAAGGAGGAGCAAGTGATGACTTTTTGGGACACTTTGTACAGCCACAAGATTAGCCCCTCAGCTCAGAGGGGTCTTTGCCCAGCCTGAGATGCCAGGTTCCATTTAACTGGCACACTCCATCAAGTACTGTGAAATTACATCTTCACCCTGGAGGCATTCT
This sequence comes from Pachyuromys duprasi, assembly GCA_028658305.1. Taxonomy (NCBI): domain Eukaryota; kingdom Metazoa; phylum Chordata; class Mammalia; order Rodentia; family Muridae; genus Pachyuromys; species Pachyuromys duprasi. The sequence goes on along the minus strand of CM053758.1, from coordinate 78,030,025 downwards.
GACTATTCTAGCTGAACACCCTCAGGGAGTCAACAGCGCTCTGGGCAACCCCACAAAGGCGAAGAAATCCCAGGATTTAGATAATCACCTTTCCTTTAAAATTGTTATCTCCGGGAAGAGCCAGTTGCACTCAAAAGAGTAGCCTCTTAGGAATTCCACAGCAGGGGAGAGGTCAAGCATTGCAGAGTCACTAGAACTAACTAATCTTTGTTAATGAGTCTCCTCCCACCTTACATTTGCAGAAGTCATTCCTAAGCCTTGGGCAACCCAAGTCTGCTGTCTATGACTGTCCCTGCCACTTCAGCATGGGTGAGCAGGCTCGAGCACATATTTAAGTCTCATAAGGATGACAGGGCAGGAATACTAACTCAACCTCAGAACAAGGTGAGGTAGAAAGAGGCAAGAGAATGCCAGGATGGCTAGAGAAGTTCACCTTCAAAGTCAATTCCCAGCACAGCTCAAATACCGTTTGGGTTTGCCAGCTATATATGCCAAGTGATGATTCCAATTGTTTCACATACATTAAATTACGTAGCTCTGTCTTAGCAGATGGAAGTAACCTCTGTCTTGAGGTCCTCACCCAAAGCAAGACTGTCCTCGAAGGCCAGCATCTGGGAAGCCAGGCTGGTCAGAGAAGTGCAGAAGGGATGGGTGAGGAGGAAGAAATTCTGGCCCCAGAATCACTGAGTCTCTCATAAGTACCAGACAAGGCCCTCTCCCCATTCATCACTCAGTCATCACAATCCCAGTCCTTCTGAGAACAGAAAGTCCTTAGGACTGGCTTGCTGTCCCCAGAAAGCTACCATTCCCAGCACCTTCCCCTCCTTTATCTCATCTATTCATCACTACAGTAGTATTGAATGTGTCCCCAAAGTCTGTCTGGAAGAGAAGAGAGTGCTGGGTCCTTAGAATATACATTTCCAATGAATTGATAAACTGGTTAATGGTTACACTCCCAGAAAAACTTGAATATGCACAAGGAGCATGCTGAGAATTGAGTTCTGATACCATAAAAAGCACTTCTTTACCTGATGCTGCCCCACCTAAAGGCCCAGAAAAGGGGGGAGGGGGGGGCTGAGTCTTCAGGCCTTACCAGCATTAGCTGCCAGCTAACACTTCCCCTGAGTACCTGAGCCCTATGGTTCCAGCTTCCCCATTCTGTTCTACAGACTGAATTACCTTAGCGTAGTCCAATGCCTGCTTTCACTGGCTAATGGGATCGCCATCTGGACCTTCTGGCAGCTCTCCTGTGGCCAATAGCATAGGGCTACAGATTATATGGGATGGAAGCCAGGAGGCTAGGAAGCCTGGATCTGCAATTAAGAATGGAATGACTTCGGGTACACTGCCTTGGGCTTTGCCATCCTCCTGGGTAAAATTATAAAGGGTAAACAGGAAGCTACCCTTCTGATTTTAAAATATATCACCACCCTCTTTCCCTTCCCTCTTCTAAGAAGCTCCTCCTTGGTCCCACACTTATTCCCAATCACCTCATTCTCTGCTGGTCAGTATCCAGGATGACTCTTCTCTCTTCCTCAAATCCAGTCAGTGATTTCTTAACAAGCGCATATCTCCTTTGCTATTGTCATTGCCTTGATTCAGGATCTAAGATTCTCCTATAGGATACTCCAAAAACATGTCCTTGTAAGTAGTCTTCTAGTTTACATTTCAGAGAAGAGAACCCCCTAAAAACAATCCTGCATAGAGCCTTTCCATATTACTCATAGCTTCCAATGTCATCAGTACAAAAACATTTCTTTTTAGGATAGTTTTACCATGCTGCTAAGTTGGCTGGGATTGTGTATGTGTGTGTGTATGTGTGTGTGTGATCACATAGGTAAAAATTTAAGTGCTTTAGCTCCAACCTTCAGGGCCTTCCACCATCTTTTACCTTTCTGGATGTCAGCCTTTCCTCTCCAAATGTCCCTATGATGTATGGCCATTTCCACAGAATCAAAACACTTCCTCCTGAAGGGAGCAGGGAGGCTTATACAAACCAGGAAGCTGGTGAAACCTACTGGTTTCTTCGAAGTCTCAGTTAGTTGGGAAGATACAGGACACACAGGGCTTCTCCCCAATTTTTAAAAGCAGTAAGTAATTGCTAGAGAAGAAAAACTATCTGGTCATGCTGCCTGCAAGTTGAGCAAGGAGCTTCAAGGGTGCCACTTTCCTACATTCTCACTCACACTAAGAGATGTAGCAGTCCTACAGTCACCCAAGCTCCTGTCAGTAACCCCTCATACATCCATTGCTTCACCAAGCTAGGCTTGGGTGGAATCATTTCTTTAGTGTGTCATCAGCATCTTATCTGTGTTGAATAGACATCTTTCATGTCTCCCCAGGAAAGTCATACAACACCTCACCACACCCCATAATTCTAGCCATTGAGCCATTTTTTAAGCCTGCCCTTCCAGTCTTTTAGCTTCTGTTCCCATTCCTTCTCGTCTTTCTCAGAAAATAACCTGTTCCTTTCCCTCTTTACAGAAGAAGCAAAACCTGCTAGCCAACCCAAGACCCACATGCATGAGAAACTCTTACTGATATCTGTTAAGTGTTGGGCTTCACACAAACGCTGGGGTAGCTATGGCAGCTGAGAGTATGGACAGAGAAGTGGAAAGAACACAGCAGAAAGCAGTTTCTATTGGAATTCTTGTATGCTATTAGTGGAAGGAGTGAAATGACTAAAGAGTGAGGGATGTAAAGGGTTTTTACTCATATTACAGAGCAGAGACAACAGGTACCTTCAGGAAGAGGAAACTGATGACCATCACATCTTGCATAGAGGGATACAATCTACAGGGACTTACTCAGTGTTTGAATATTGCATCTATTCTGTTTGCATTCACTCTTCTTGTATTTTGCATTAAGGGTTCCACTAGGGAATTTTAAGCAGAAAAGGACTGTGAACAGATTTGTACTTCCGACTCATGACCAAGCAAAAAGCAATGTTCAAACATTATAATCTAAGAGGCATACATTCCTCATGCAGATAGACACAAAAGGATAGGCACAAAACTCCTCAGTTTGGAAAACAGTGGAGATGGAATTAGAAAACAAACTAGTCTAAAAGTCACAAGGGTATTATAGTTTATCTTACCAGAAAGGCAGTCATATTCTACCTGTGTCTACAGATGTTTTACAGACATGTACAGATACAAGATTACTATACAACATGGGAGTTAGTAAAATGAATGCTTAGCTTTCATTGTGCATAAATGTGCAGAGACACAGAGAAGAAATGAAAGCAAGAAGTACCAAGGAGCACAAACCAATGACCTTAAGGCCCAGAGAAATTTTCACTTTGCTTCAGACAAAGCTCAAATGCCTCTGGAAGTCTGAGGCCTTTAGGAGCTCTCCACTAAAAGCTCACCATGGTGCTTTACGGTTTCCATCTCCTAAAAGGTTCCTTAACACAAGTATTAGAGATGATAACAGCCCCCAAGGAGGGCCACTAGGCAAGACAGACTGTCCTTCAAGATTTTATAAGGGACAGAGCTCACCTTCCCTAGACTCCAAAAACAAACACGCACAGGTGCCTTCAAGCACAAACAAAACAAGATACTAGGACAGCAAACAAAGGGCAAAGGAAGTGGAACCCGGCAGGAAGGAGGATACAAGAAAAATAGTGACTCAGGAAAACCCAAGGCCAGCATTTCTAACTTTGCCTTTGATGCAGTTGTGCACATTGAAGGGTGACTGTCATATCTTATGTGGAGACATACAGTCTGTGAGGCTTAATAAATGTTTAAAATGTGTCACCTGTTGAGCTTGTATTCCTTCTTTCTCCTCATAGTCTGTACCAAGAGCTCGACCAGAGGATTTGAAATAGGAACAAATCACAAACAGATTTGCATTTCAGGAGAAAACAAACAAACAAACAAAACAAAACAAAAAACAATGGACAAGAGCAAACCAGCTGCTGACCAGTATCATCTAAGCAGCGCACCAACCCTTGCATCCAAAATTGAGGTAGAATTCTCCAAGAACTGTTCCTTTTCCTAGTGCCTTATTAGGCCCAATCAATATAAAGCCTGACAAACTCCCATTTCCAGGCCCTGGTCCTAGAGACTCAGTATTTCCAGGGTCTCTTCTGTGTGTGCACACTTCACATTTACCTAAATTGGCTTGCCAGCCTCCTAATTGGCCTCCAGCTGAGGTTCTCTTAAGCACTGCCAAGTCCAGCAGCCTACCACCACCTGGCTGTTATCAGAAACACTTGGAGAACTCTATAAGCATGCCTGCATAGTTTGCAAAGCTCCCCAGGCAATTCGGAGGTTTGTACTTTGAACTCTTGATATGCACACTGTCAAAATGCACATTTGAAGATCATCAGGTGATTTTCAAGCTGTATGTGAAGAGCACTGCTCTAAGGTGTCACCTGACCACTCACTCCACAAATGTTTACTGTATTTCTGTCAGTCTGGGAATTGGGAAGGTCAAAGTTCAAGGTCTCTAACTTTGCTAAGCTCAGCTGATGATGTCAGCCTCTGCCTAACATCCCTTGAATTGACGTCCATGGCCTTGCTCCTCCCCTTAGGGGCCAGCTCTAGTGCACAGGTTTTATTTGTTTTGTTTTGTCTACCAATCAGGCCAGGAACCAAGAAGGACCAGTAGTCATTTCTTGGACCCAGTCTGAGTTTGCCTTATAAGCTTCTCCATGGCCTAAGTCACCCCTAAACATCTTCCTGTAAAGTCCTTCATATAGATTTCTCCTTCTTAAGACTACCCCAGATTTTCCTTATTCTGATGAAAAAAACCCTAGATTTTCTGCAAGTTTGTACCAACTTTCTCTGGCTGTTTATCTACATATAAGATACATATCACTTACACTGTCCACTTACTATTAAAATTATAGCACATCTGCCTTAGTTACCAAAACACAGATGGTAGCACTGGGCCTGTCTCAGCACATCATCAAATCTCAAAGAAATACTACTAATATATTATATGAGGTTTGGGGGGTGGGGAGGTGTTGCTCAGTGGTAGAGCCCTTGCCTAGCTAGCATCCACAAGGTCCTAAATTAGATCTCCAATCACCACCACCACTAGCCTTAAATAAAATCCCAAATGAAAATAACAGCAAAAGACTTAACAATATCCCACTTTAAAGTCACTTAAATATGAATTCAAATGGGCTGGTTCTCCCAAGGTGAAGAAATAATTCCTTATCAAATAACATTTTTGATATGTCAATAGCTATCCAAGACTGAAGATTATTCGATCTGTGGTTGACTTCCTTCTTGCAGTTGAGCATTTATCTTCACAAAGTACATGGTAATTTTACAATCACTACAGTCTGCAGTATAATAAGTTAAGGACCAAGACAGATGAAGACAGACAGGAAAAAGACCAAAGTATGAAGAAGACTAATCTATATCAAATATCTCAATGCTCTAAAAGAAAGAACTGAATGCCTATTATAACCCTACCGGAACCTTAGAAGTTCTAGTTTTTAAACATATAATCTTATTTTCACTGGAAGGAAAACTATGGGTCTGGCGTCGGGGTGAAAGGAGGCAGGAGGACCCACTTTTAAAAACAGAAGCATCCTCACACCCTAATCCCGCTCTACAGCTACTCGGTGCCTTGAGACTGCGGGAAGCATATTGTATTTAGCAATTAGTGTACAGAACTGCTCCTGGCCACGGCGCTCCGTACCACGACTCTATGGAACAGAGATCAACCTGAGTGAACCCGCCCTTAACTTCCTCACCACCTTGGGCTCTCCAGCTGATGCCGCTGCTGCTCTGATGGACACCAGGCTGGGACAAAATCGCCCCGAACTCTGAGATATCGGAACATCCCGATATTCCCGGGGACCACTCCGCCACCTGTAGTAGAAGCACGGGGCTGGTGACACATCTGGTGGCGAGGTGGGGGACGCAAGCAAATCTGTAGGAGTTACTTTCATTTCTGTCTCCCTGAAAAATATGGGAGTCCCCAAGTCTTGAAAACGTTCGTATGTCTAAAGGCCACGGACCCCCAACTACTTATGTGGTCCTTGGATCTCGGGGCACTCAGTTCCCGGGATAGCGGTGAGCCGGCGCTGGGAGAACCCACTAACCTGGATGCCTGAGCACAGCTTCTCTCCCGGAGGCTCAGGTGTGCGGCTCGCTCCTGTGTCTCTCTTACTTTCCAACATAAGAGCCGAGAACTAACGACAGGCCACTGGCCCAAGGACTAACTGCCAACTTAGTGGCCAACCCGCCAGCACCAACCCGGTCCGGCTCCCACGTGACGGGGGCGGGGACCCCAGAGAGGCTTGGGGCTCTCTGCCTGCTGGGGCCTTCCCCTAGGACCGCCCCTCTGCCCTACTCCTCCTTTTCCCGCTCCGCTGTGGCCCACGAGGACCTAAGAGCCACAGTTCCAGTTCCACAGGGACTTGCCCCGCCCCCAGGCAGGGCTCGCGTGCAGACTCCAACTCCGCCCATCCCAGAAGACCACGCCCCTCATTGGGACTAACCCACCGGTTGCACATCGGTCTCTCCCTCTTCCGGTAGCCTGGGGCCCCGTGCCACTTCCCTTGTGCCCCACTGTGCTCAGAGCTCCTGAGCTTCTATAATATGTAAACGTTACTCCCAGGACGCGGAAAGTGACAGCATGGAAGCTGGACGCTTGTGCGGAAAGCTGCAGTGAGGCGCACCGAAACCACGTACACACACAGGCTGATGGTGATCGCCTTGAGGTTGTTCTAAGGGCAGCATCATTCCCAGTCTCAACCTAGACCACCTCCACTTTGGCGGGCTCCACATCACCCTTAGGTCTGTCTAGGCTCAAATCCCGCGACCTCTCCTGAAGGTCCCTCTAGTGGCTGACAACCAAGGAAAAGCTCTGGTGTTCTGTCTTGTGAATAACTCAAGACAGAACACTTCCTGTTCCCAGCAAGGTCAGGTACCGGTATGCCAAAGAAAATTGTGGTGGGGTCTGCCCATAAAGGCTGGATTTTCAAATCCCAAAGGACTGCGCCCTGGAGAACGAGTCCCAGTAACTACCTCCAGCGCGCAAGCCTGTGGTTGTATCACAGGTGCTTTCCCGACCGGGGCCTCCAAGGGCGCGTTGCTCAGTTTAGCTGCTTAAAATCCCCAGGGCCCTCAGATGGCAGTGACACCGGGGACTCTGGCAGGAGTAACTACTAAGTTGGACTTCAGTCAGACCCTATTCAGGGAAACAGGGACTGTTTCAGTCATGATCTTGATGGCTGACTCTTTGACCCTCCCCCATACAAGCCGGGGAGTGACAGACTGGCTAGATCCCAGGGGAGGACATTGCAGCCAGCCCTGAGGAGACAGGATAAGCTGGGGTTGGATGGAAGGGAAGGAGGTCCTCCCCTGTTGGTGGACTTGGAGGGG